>JAOTQR010035052.1:0-51256 GCA_025774065.1 Solanum ossicruentum | reverse complement strand
AGTAAAGGTAAAGTAAAATAAAGAACATAAAGTACATGATCCCACAGTATACCTAAAGGTGGTCTCTTATGCTACACCAGTGTACAGTTTCATTTGAGATGCTACTTGATATACAGTATGTCCTACCTTACATACTCAGTACATTATCTCGTACTGACGTCTCTTGTGAGGGACCTGCATTTCATGCTGCAGGTACAAGTGCTAGTAGATCTCCCTAGTAGGATTACAAGGTTTTCAGCTGTTGTCACCAAGCTCCAGGTTGCTTCGGGGCTTTGTACATGTGTAAGAGCTTACATGTTTTTATTGCACAGTTTGTTGAGGCGGGGCCTGTCCTGACCCTTATTAGACGTTTTTCTTTATTTAGAGGCTTTGTAGACTATGTAAAGCAAAGTGAAGTCATGTCTCGTACTTTATACACTGGGGCCCCAATGGCCTAGTCATATGCATTTCCTTTTGGCTTGTCATCACTGTTTTTATTCTTAAAAGCATGTCAAATATAGAAACCCCTTATAGTATGTATAAAAAACGCATAGATACAGGTGGGTTCTCCGAAGCCTTATCGGCGACGGGTGCCAGTCCGCCCTAACGGGACTTTGGGGCGTGACAGTTAGAACAAAAACATATTTTTATATTTCATTTTGGTTTACCCTTAATTTTGAAAAAAAGAAAAAAAGAATATAATAGTTATTAGGAGCATTATCGATAACCTTACATGAAGTTTTTATACTTGTCTTTTGACTATTCATGCAGTTTGAAGAACTCATTATCAAAGAAAGCGTAAAGAAGTATAAGCAATGGATAACTTTGACGCACAGGAAGAATGCATTTCATATTTTAGAAATTTTTTAAAGATATTCTAGTTTTTCTTTTAGTAAGAATTAAAAAATATAATATTAGACAATTTATATGTTTATATTTTTGTAACATTATGCAATATCATTCTTTATAGTTAAGTATGAAATTTTATTATATGAATATAATTAATTTGTATGTTTTCATATGTGCACATATTTGTATATGTGTGTGTGTGTGTGTGTATATATATATATATATATATATGGACTTTTGCTTATTTGATTTGTGGTTATAATTAAGGTTTTAATAACTAAACTGAAGGGAACCTTGGAGTAATTGGTAAAGCTGTTATCATAATGGGTTCAAACCTTGGTAGCATCATCTGACAGAAAAGCAAGGTAAGACTACGTACAATAGACCCTTGTGGTCGGGCCCTTCTCCACAAGTGCATCGGGCTTGCCTTTTTTTATTAACTAGAATATCAATTAGTGAAGGAAAAATCTAGTTGATGAAAAGAGGTATAACGACCAGATTTTTGTCATTGTTAAAGATTTTTTAATTAGGTCGTTAACTTTTAGCGGCGAAGCTTTTAATGACCGGTGACGATGAGATTTTCACCGATCGTTATTGACTAATAATGACTGGATTTATACTTTTAGTGACTGAATTTCCCACATTAAACACCTATTTTCTTGTAGTACCAGTGACTTGTGGCATAGGGATCTACTCGTTATTGGCATTTGGTACCACTGTGATACCACCTTTCTTTGGAACATACTGAACCAGGCTTACCCATTCACTGTGGCTAATCGGATAGATCACTCCTACATCTAATCACTTGATGATTTCTTTGAAAATGACCTCTTGCATAGTGGGGTTGAGATACCTTTGGTGCTCAATACTCGACTTGTAGTCCTTGACCAACTGGATTTTGTGTAGACATGTCCCGGGAGAGATACCAATGATATCTGCAATCGTCCAGCCAATAGCCTTTCTAAACTATTTAAGCACCATGACAAGCGTACTCAACCTGCTCATCATTCAGGATCACAACAACTATAACTAGCAAGGTGTTGTTGGCACCCAAAAATGTTTATCTCAGATGTGCTGGAAAGGGTCTTCAACTCTAGTACCGATGGTTCTTCTATGGATGGCTTGGAGGGTGGTAACTCTCGATTCTACAAGTCTAGATCCAACTTAGTTTAGTGCCTAGGGCTGTATGATACCCCCAAAGCATTCATTGTCTCCTCATAATCTAGGATGCCATTACTATCAAAGTTCATTAGCACTACTTCCAAAGTGTCGACTCCTAATATGACCTTAAGTGGTACTTTTGGCTTAGCATCATCAATATTCTCAATAACAAAGACCACCCTCATATCATTTTCTTTCTTTCCCAACCTGAACTTGAGATGGCCTTTCTCCATGTTCACCAAAGTGCGTCCAGTGTCTAGGAAAGACCTCCCTATGATGATAAGGAGTTCAAAATCAACCTTGAAATCCAGGATCACAAAGTCTACAAGGAATATGAATTTTTCAACCTCTACAAGCACATTATATAATATCCCCATAGGCTTCCTCATTGTGCAATCAACCATCAACAACCACATGCGCGTTAGAGTAGGGGCTCCTAATCCTAGTTCTTGAAGACCACAAGGGGAGTCAAATTAATGTTGACACCTACATTACATAATGCCCTCATGAACTCCATATCTTTAATAGTGTAGGGTATGGTAAAAGCATCAAGATCTACTCACTTTTAGACAAAGGACCTTGTAGCAATTGCATTGCAATGTTGTAGCTCCTGTGAGAGCTTTTGACTCACAGTGCACTTCTTTATAACCAGTTCCTTCATGTTCTTTGCATGCCCTGACATCTTCTCCAATACCTAGATGAGAGGGTGTTGATGGCTTGAACTTGCCTTCCTTCTCTCTCTTTTTAATTCTTTGAGGGAAGGGAGACGGAGGCTTAGGAATGGGCTTCAACTTCTATAGTGCATTAGTAGCTTCACTCACCCCATCCTTGCCATGATCATCTCCTATATCCATATCCTTGGCTGCAACTGTCTTCTCTTGAACATCATCTTCATGAATTGGCATAAGAGGATCATGGTGCTGTTTCCACCACGAGTAGTAACTATCATGTATTGCCCTTCAATTTTAGGATTTTGAATTGTGCTGCTAGGCAGTGTACCCCTCTAATGCTGATTCGATTGAGTTGACACTTAGCTGAAATGTTGCTCAAGTTGTTTCATGGCAATAGAATAAGACTGAATTTTCACGTTAATTCTGGAGATTTCAAATTTCATCCCCCTTAAAGTCTCATCCTGTGTCATAGCTTTCTTCAACAGGCCATCAAACATCTCCTCAACTCTAGAACTAGTAGCACTTGTGTCGCAATTGTGTAGTGACATATATAGACCATTTTTATAACCATCTCTGCAGCCCTAATCTGCATCTCTGTCTTGGCCTCGATTTCGATCATAATATCCTCTACGGTTGTCTCTGAAAGCTCCATTACAATTGAAGTTTTGACCTTGGTTTCCTTGACCTTGGAACTAATAGTCCTAATTGGACCCTTGAGGCATTGGTTCGGAAACCTCCTATTTGATTAACAATAAAACAAATATCCTTCTTATAGTAGGGCCATCAAACATGGGTGTACGTGGAGTGTGATAAACCATTGCATCAACTCACTCCTGATTCTGCTTCACTATTACCTCTATGCCTATACGGATATGGGCAAGCTCTTACAAAATTTCTGCATTTATCTTAGCTTTCTCCGAAATAATACTTATAACACACAAACTTTTGGTAGATGCTTTATCTCTTTGCCCCCATGCATGATTGATCTTTACCATTCTTTCCATTCTTTCAGCAATCCTTGCAAATAGCTGATCTAAGAAATTGTCCCCTATAATTGTATCGGCACAAGCTTGACAATTTTCATTAAGGGCACTGTAGAAGATCTCCACCAAGGCATTGTGGTTTGGACACTTCTCAAGCATTTAGTGAACCGCTCCTACGTAGTACTGATCGAATCACTAGGGAGTTGCTCAAAGTTGTTGATCTAATCTTTCAACTTGAGCTTATTCGATCTCGAGAAGTACCTCTCCAAAAGGCCTTTTGCAATTCAACCCAACTAATGATCAAACTCTGTAGGAGCTCAGATAGCTATAGTGCTACATTACCTGTAAGAGACAATGGGAAGACATAAAGTCCCATAACATCCATAGATAGATTTTATGTTCCCATCATACTCTTGCTGTCAAATGCAATGATGTGTAGATGGCTATGAGGATCATCCAATGGTAAGCCCGCAAACAACCTACTGTTCTATATCATCTGAAGTAACCCACTCAAAACCACGAACTTTGTGTCAGCCACTAATGGTGGCAACACAATAGCTCCAGTCACCCCTATAGCCATAGGATTCAGCCTGTATTGATTCCACTGATAAGCATTAGCATTGAAATCCTATGGCTATGGAGCAATATTCTTAAGATGAGGTAGGTTCTTCTGGTCAACATTTTTATTCTCGTTCCTGTTCGGATCTGCCTTATCCGTATTATTAGCGTTATCTTGGGCCATTCTTCTCAATGTTTGATGGATCTTTGGGTCAAAAGGAGTCAAGGGTTTGCCTCGACTTCCCGTGTTGGCCATACGCTACACTTATACCATAAAAGAGAACAAAAATAACAAAAATGTAAAATGTGGGAAATAGCGATAAATACCCAAACCATATTGAATTAACCAAGTCTAGCCATATTCCCCAGCAACAGGACCAAAATCTCGATGTCTCCCAAGTTACACCTCCTTTTTGAGGATAAAGCGGTCATTGTTAAGAAATAGAACCTAACCAAGGTTAGGGTCGAACCCTCATGCAATACATAGAATTACGAGAATTCAATTAATGCAATTTTAGTGCTTAACCAACTTATCTCCCCAAAAGGGGGTCTACAATAACAAGTAGAAAAGTAAACCTAACTAACACAAGAGTTTAATCAATATGGAGAGGAACTAGGGTATTGTGTTCCCCATGATTCCCTAGCTTAGTATCATCCGATAACCTAATTTTTTCTAGTGTGTAGCATTTAGGACGGTAAGTTAAGTTCACCAAATCCTTTGGTCCAGGAGAGAGGCAAATTTCACTATGTGACTTGGCCCATCTACGTTGTGTGCATTACTAACCCTTGTCTATTAGTCCTAGTACAACCTCCTCTTGGCGTAGTTCGGTTGATTAGATGAGAACACATCAATCGATTTCTTTTAATTAATGTCTTTTCTTGTTCATTACTAACTTGGTCCAGTCAGTAACACTAGGAAGGTTCTAATATTGGCCACCACCAGAACACATGCAAAACGAAGAGAGTTAATTAATACATGTATGCACACTTTCCAAGAATTATGAATTATCCAATTTTACTGTGTTAGTTTTTCATTGTTCCTACAACCTTAGTTGTGGATTTAGCTACTCATGATTTGTGTAGATGCAAGACTTGTGAAATGGAATAACATAATAGAGCACTTACATAATTGAATTAAGAATAAGTAAATCCAAGCTTTAATGAGAATCACAAGATTATAGGATCAAATCAAAGTACAAGTGTTTCTCAAAACTCTCCAATGTTTTTTCTACTCAATCTCCCTATATTTTCTGTCAAACTGTTCAACTCCCTGCAAATTTAATAAAAATAATCTAAAAACTTATTTATAATATTTAAAATACAAGTCCTAAACAAAATAGGATAAGTAGGTTGGCACATCTCACAAACAACTTTATAGGCCATATTATTTTTCATGACCTGTAATTGGGATCTCATAAATTGTTGCTACAAAACTGGACTTGTGATCTAGGACATACCTTTATGACCCGTAAAATGTTTTACGACCCTTAGGGGGGTTTCGTCTGATGAATATTTAGAAAGTCCTCCTTCTATGATCCTCATGGCACGAAACATGATCTACGACTTGTAAAGTAATGAAACGACGTGCCCAAAAATATGCCTTGAAAGTGCCCAGAATCGTAATTTCTATATATCTCAAAATTTGTGAGTGATATCAAAACTCTAACTTTATATTCGTGATCAAGGGGTCAAATTGAGTGGGAATGGGTCTAACCCTAATTGTAGAGCAAAATAATTGCAATTTCATTTTTCCAAAAAAAAAAAATTTCCAGTGAATTCTGCGCCCCTGGCACGATGCGACTAGGGCGTGCATATGTGTATTTTTTTGACGGCTTTACTTGCGTGGTCCAAGACTTTTTGGTCTTGGGCCTAAGTCTTCCTACACGTAAAAATACCTACACTTAGCAGTATTTCAACATCATATCATACAAAACATTTTCCAATACTCTTTCAAACACTTAGACAAATATTTCACCCCAAATTCCATGTCCCAAAGCTCATGTTGATCTTAAAGATTTCACTCATGCTTTGAGTCTCCATTTCTAATCTTCTTCAACAATTCTCCAAAGTCAAGGTATGTGTATTTCAACCATTGGCTTCTTTCACCCGTGGTTCCCAAGCTCCCTTTTACCTAAAATGCATGATTTCAAGTTGATTTACTTATGGGTCTTACTCATTATGAATTAGACTATGAACTATGTTGGGGTTTCATGAAATTGTGACTGTTTTAGCATGTTTTGATCTACGAATCTTTAATCTATCTTGAGAATTGATGAAGGGTTTTGATGTATATTTCAATATGGTATTACCAAGTGTTGGTGGGAGGTTTTACATTGAACTTGCATGATTTCACTCTTGAATTGCATGGTTTTACACTTGTACTACACACCTACCAAGTGTTTGATAAAATGTTCGATTATGATTTCTTGAGGAATTGAAGGTCCAATGCATGTCTTATTGGTTGAATGACTTTATGATGATGAAAGGAATGTATGTATATGATATTCTCCTATATCTTGTTGGGAATTGACCATGCCCTACTCGGGGGGTTATGAGCCCTAGTAATCTTGTCGAGGGGTTTGTACCTTGATAACCATGTAGAGCACTAGATTATTAATAGTCCTCCGCATCCAGCACACTGCATCTATTAGAGTCTTATTCGTGGTTGTGTTGTGCACCACAACTATGAATAAGAGGCCACGAGATGTTTTAGTAAATGATTCCCTTCTTTTTGCTCTATGTCGTGCTATAGAAGTTAAGGTAAGGTCTACCCCCCTCCAATAATTGGTCTTTGCTATGCTGGATCACATCTAACATAAGAGGAAGAAGAGCCCATATGCCCAAGGAGCAACCGACTCATGGAGAGTTCCAGAATGCTCTCACCTAGCTTGCACAAGTTGTGGCTAATCAAGCCAATCAAGGGGACCAAGCCCCTCATGATCCTACTCTGACATCTCGGGTGAGAGACTTCATGAGGATGAACCCAGCGGAATTTTATAGGTCTATGGTAGATGAGGACCTTTAAGAGTTCATTGATGAGGTCTACAAGATATTGTCTATCATGGGTGTTAGATTGGAAGAGAAAGCAGAGTTGGTGGCCTACCAACTCAAAAAAGTGGCCCAAATATGGTTTAATTAATGGAAGGAGGAGAAGGGAATCAATAATGTGGTTCTGTGGGAGGAGTTTTAGGCTGCTTTCCTCAACCGATTCTTCCCTCTTGAGCTTAAGGAGGCCAAGTAGGTAGAGCTCATTAATTTTAAGTAAGGATCTATGAGTGTGAGTGAGTATGCCCTCAAGTTCAACCAACTCACAAAATATGCTCTACACTTGGTTGCCGACTCAAGGTCTAAAATGAATAAATTTGTGATGGGTGTTTCCAATTTGGTGAATGAGGAATGTTGGTCTGTTATGTTCATTAGTGACATGAGTTTGTCCCATTTGATGACCTATGCTGAGCAAATGCAGGAGGAAAAGTTGAGGAAGAGGAATAATGAGGCCAAGAGGGCCTATTTTGAGGGAAAATTCCAACGTTGAAAAGGTGGTCGGTTCCATCAAGCCTAATGGTCTTCTCATTCTTATAATAGGGGATTTGCCAATGACTTTCCAAGGGCCCAAGGTGTTGTTGGTTGGTTCCTAACAATGTGTGCTCAAAATGTGGTAGGGATCATGGGGGCCCATGTTTGAATGACACAAATGCATGTTATGGATGCGGGGAAGTGGGTCACAAAAAGATTGATTGTCCTTGTAACCACAACAAGGGTTAGGAGGTTCATTTACAAGGTGCTAATGTGGTTCCTTTGGGTAGAGGATATCAACAAGGTGGTACCCCACAATCGATTTTATGCTTTCTATGGGATTCAGGGGGTTGATGAGGTGCCTAATATTATCACTGGTATGTTAAAGTCTTTGATTTTGATATATATGCATTGATTGACCCAGGTGACCCTCTTTCTATTATTACTTCTCTTATTGCCAAAAAGTTTCATATTGAGCCCGAATTTTTGTTTGAATATTATGAGGTGTCTACTCCTATTGGTACATAGGTCTATAGAAATTATCCCATCTGCATCTTACATAAAATATTGTCTTGTGATCTTATTGAGTTGGATATGGTTGATTTTGATGTCATTCTTGGGATGGATTGGTTGCATGCATACTATGCCTCCATTGATTGTAGAACCCATCGAATCAAATTCCAATTCCCAAATAAACCCGTTCTTGAGTGGGAAAGTCATGATGTGGTGGTCAAGGGTAGGTTTATCTCTTGCATTAAAGGCTATAAGTTGATCTCTAGGGGTGTCTCTATCATCTTGTGAGGGTTAGGGATGTGGAGTCCAAAGTCCTTCTTATAGAGTCGATTCCGATGGTAAATGAGTTCCTTGATATCTTTCCAAATGACCTTCCCAATATTCCTCCTGAAAGGGAAATAGACTTTAGTATAGACCTCCTCCCTAATACTCAATCCATTTTTATTCCCTCTTACTGTACGGCCATGGAGGAGTTAACAGAGTTGAAGGAGCAATTGAGGGACTTGTTGGAGAAGGGTTTTATTAGGCCTCGCCAATCATATTTGGGTGCACTGGTGTGGTTTGTGAAGAAGAAGGATGGGTTTATTAGAATGTGTATTGACTACTGGCAACTTAATAGGGTCACCATCAAGAATAAATATCCCCTACCAAAAATTTATGATTTGTTTGACCAATTTCAAGCAACTAGCTACTTCTGTAAGATTGATATTTGGTCCGGGTATCATCAAGTGAAGGTGAAGGAGTGTGACATTCCCAAGATGGGCTTCCAGACTAGTTATGGGCATTATGAATTTGTGGTTATGTCTTTTAGGTTGACCGATACACTGGCTATCTTCATGATCTTATGAATAGGGTGTTTAATCCCTACCTTGATTTGTTTGTAGTGTTCTTCATTGATTATATTTTGATCTATTCTCATAGTGAGGAGGAGCATATGGCTCATTTGAGGGTAGTGCTACAAATATTTAGGGAAGAGAAATTGTATGCTAAATTTGAGAAGTGTGAATTTTTGTTGAAAGAAGTTGCCGTCTTAGGTCACGTGGTGCCGGGGGATGGTGTTATGGTGGATCCTAAAAAGATGAACATATATTAGTAATTGGCCTAGACCATTGACCCCATCAGATATTAGGAGCTTCTTGGGCTTAGCGGGTTATTATCAGAGGTTTGTAAATTGGTTCTCGTCTATTGCTTCCCCCATTACTAAGTTGACTCAAAAGAAGACCAAGTTTGTATGGACCGATGAGTGTGAAATGAGTTAAAAACCTTGAACGATAAGTTGTGTCCACTCTTATCTTATCTCTATCGGAAGGTTGGAAGGATTTCTTGTGTATTGTGATGCCTCCCGAATTGGTTTGGGTTGTGTGTTGATGTAAAACGGTAAGGTGATAGCCTATCTTCTAGGCAACTCAAAGTTCATGAAAAGAATTATCCTACTCACGACCTTGAATTGGCCGCAGTGGTTTTTGCTTTGGAAATGGTGTCATTATTTTTATGGAGTGCATGTTGATGTGTTTACTGATCATAAGAGCCTCCAATATGTGTTCACTCAAAAAAATCTCAACTTGAGGCAAAGGAGGTGGTTAGATTTGGGGTTAGGTTTGGAGAGGTTGATAATGGTGGCATTGTGGTTGTTGATGGTTCAAAGTCTTCCTTGGTTGATGAGGTGAATGCAAAGCAACATCTTGATCCCTCCTTGTTAGAATTGAAGGCCTTAGTTAAAAAGGGCAAGGTGGAGGTTTTCTCCCAAGAGGGAGATGGTGCCTTTAGGTACCAAGGTAGGTTGTGTGTGCCTTGTGTTGATGATTTGAGAAGGAAGATTCTAGATGAGGCTCATAATTCTTCCTATTCTATTCACCTTGGTTCTAAAAAGGTGTATAGGGATTTGAGGGATGTATTTTTGTAGTGAGATATGAAGAAAGACATTGCCAAATTTATTTCTAGTTGTTATAGTTGCCAATAAGTAAAGGCCGAACACCAAAGGCTAGGTGGCCTAACCCAAGACATAGAGATTCCTACTTGGAAATAGGAGGAAATTAACATGGATTTTGTGGTTGGGTTGCCTAAGACTAGAAAAGGTTTTGATTCCTTTTGGGTTGTGGTTGATAGGATGACAAAGTCAGCTCATTTCCTACAAGTTAAAACTACTGGGCCGAAGACTATGCTAAATTGTACATTCATGAGTTGGTGATATTGCATGGGGTGCCCTTGTCTATCATATCAAATTATGGTGTTCAATTCACTTCACATTTTTAAAGGTCCTTCCAAAGAGGTCTTGGAACCAAGCTAAAGCTTTGTACGACCTTTCACCCTCAAACGGATAGCCAAGCCGAAAGAATCTCTTGAGGATATGCTTAGGGCTTGTGTTTTAGAGTTCAAGGGTAGTTGGGATGATCACCTTTCATTGATTTATTTTGCCTACAATAATAGCTATCATTTAAGCATTGGTATGGCTCCTTTTGAGGCCCTCTATGGTAGACCTTGTAGATCATCGGTTAGGTGGTTTGAAGTGGGAGAAATGACTTTATTGGGTCCGAACTTGGTTATGGATACTGTGGAGAACGTAAGGCTGTTTAAACAAAGGTTGAAAACAGCCCAAAGTCGTCAAAAGTCTTATGCCTATGTGAGAAGAAGAGGGCTTGAATTTAAAGATGGTGATTGGGTTTATTTGAAGGTGTCATCTATGAAGGGTGTGGTTCATTTTGGTAAGAAGGGTAAATTAAGTCCAAGATTTGTGGGTTCTTATAGGGTGGTGAGGAGGATTGGTAAGGTGGCCTGTGAGTTGGAGTTTCCTAGTCACATCGACTTGGTTCATCCTGCATTTCATGTGTCTATGTTGAGGAAATGTGTGGGTGATCTGAATGCTATTGTGCTTATTGTTGTTGTAGGGGCTATTGAAGACAACTTGACTTATGAAGAAGTTCCAGTAGAGATTTTAGATAAACAAGTGAAGAAATTGAGGAACAAGGATGTTGCTTCCTTTAAGGTCCTTTGGAGGAATCAACAAGTCGAAAGCGCTACATGGGAGGCGAAAGCGTACATGCAAAAATGATATTCTTATCTCTTCCATTCCACTCAAGCCTAAGGTACTAATTCTAAGTCTCCTATGTGATTTCATGTCTCATGTTTCAGCCCCTAAGTCGTTTGCATGCGTTCATGTTAATATTGACAAAGTTCATGGTAATTTTACACTTATGTTGAGATTTTGAAAATGGTGTTTTGAGTGTATGCATTATTGTTGCGGTTGATTTCTTCATGATTAATCTTCTCATATGCATTTCTTTGACATTCTGGGATGAATGTTCCCAAGTGAGAGATATTGAAACGACCCCAAAAAATGCTCAAAAATGTGCCTTGGAAAGGCTCGAAATCGTAATTTCTATATATCCAAAATTCGTGCATGATATCGAAAATTCGACTTCATATTCATGATCAGGGGGTCAAATTGAGTGGGCAGTAGGTCTAACCCCGATTTAGAGAAAACGAATCGCAATTTCATTTCCCAAAAAATCAATTTCCAATGAGCTCTGTGCCCCTAGCGGATGTGGCCAGGTCGCACAGATATGTATATTGTTGACTGCTTTGCTTTTTCGGTCCAAGACGTTTTGGTCTTGGGCCTAAATCTTCCCACATGTGAAAACACCTATACTTAGCCATATTTCAACACTATATCGTACAAAACATTTCCCAATAATCTTTCAAACACTTAGTCAAATATTTCACCCAAAATTCAAAGTCCCAAAACTGATATGGAGCTTAAGGATTTCACTCAAGCTTCAAGTCT
Source organism: Solanum ossicruentum (assembly GCA_025774065.1). NCBI lineage: Eukaryota > Viridiplantae > Streptophyta > Magnoliopsida > Solanales > Solanaceae > Solanum > Solanum ossicruentum. Next base: position 39,245 of record JAOTQR010035052.1, on the reverse strand, counting down.
CCATTTCCAATCTTCTTCAATAATTCTCCAATGTCAAGGTATGTGAGTTTCAACCATTGGCTTCTTTCACCCATGGTGCCTAAGATCCTTTTTTTTAACCTAAAATGCATGATTTCAAGTGGATTTACTTATGGGTCTTACTTATTATGAATTATAATATGAACTATGTTGGGGTTTCATGAAATTGTGACAGTTTTAGCATGTTTTGAGCTATGAATCTCTAATCTATCTTGAGAATTGATGAAAGATTTTGATGTATATTTCAAGATTACATTACCAAGTGTTGGTGGGTGGTTTTACATTGTATTTTCTTGCATGATTTCACTCTTGAATTGCACGGTTATACACTTGCACTACACACCCACCAAGTATTTGATAAAATGTCCGGTTATGATTTCTTGAGGAAATTGAAGGTCCAACGCATGTCTCATGATTTGAATGACTTTATGATGATGAAAGGAATGTATTGATATGATATTCTCCTAGATTGTGTTAGGAATTGACCATGCCCCACTCAGGGGGGTTATGAGCCTGGGTAACCATGTCGAAGGGTTTGTACCTTGATAACTATGTCAAGGGATTTGTACTTCGATAACTGGGTTAAGGGGTTGGTACCGCAATCACCATGGGTGTTAGGGTGAGAAGATTAACAAACCAATCGAGGGGTTTTTACCTTGATAACCGAGATGAGGGGTTGGTACCTCAATCACCATGAGTGGTAGGGTGAGACGATCTTGAGGGGTTGGTACCTCAATAAACTGTGAATTCTATAATGATGATCTATTCTTGCATATGTATTATGTACTATGTAAGGATGAGTTACTTCAAGCATCTTCCATGCATGCCATATTGCTATGAGCTTATTCATTGCCTATGTTATGCATTTCGATTATGTTACTTATCTCTTGTTGCATTACATCCTACATAATTCTTACATTCAGACATACTAACACATACTCTATGCCTACATGATGTCACCATGTAGGAACCAGAGCCCCACTTGATTATCTTCCTCCACGTGGCTAGTACGATTTCTCTCAAGCTAGTTAGTGAGTCCTTTATTCCGCAAAAATGTCTATGGTCTCATGCTATGCACTAAAACCATGTTTCTTTTGTTATGTATTGACTATGAGGGTGAGCCCGGTGGCTTGTCTTGGCCCCCATTCCTATCTAAGTTTTAGAGGTGTTGTTAGACATGTTATGTATTGAGCCTTGACTTTCTTGTTTTGATATTTATGTTATGTAAACTTCTGTTTAGCCCCTTTTGCCCTTATTTCTAGTCTAATTATGTTGTTTTATTGCTTCTGCAATCAATAATTTGTAATGATATATCAAGAGGCTTTATTTGGGTTCTTTCGAGTCCCTTATTCGCCGTGTCACGTCTAGGCTCTAGGATTGGTCATAACAAGTAATTATGACCCATCTACATGTTTGTAGAACAAACTTCAGAAAATCAGCACCTCACTAGAATTGTCCACAAAACCTCCTTCATGGCCCATAGAATGCACTACAACCCATAGAATGCACTATGGCCCGTAAGGGGTCTCACACTTCACCAGAAACAACAACTTCTGCATTTTCTTCCCAAAATTAAGGACAACCCTAGAATCCTACAAATAGAATACAAAAACACATAAAACCAAATAACATCGCACTGAGAAGACATAAAATTCCAAACTTTAAGCATAAAAAATGTTGTATTTTGCCAACACATCACATAAGATCATAAACTTGTGTGAGAAGATCTTAACCGACATATAAAACCATGTGAGCAACTACATAGAATCCAACATAACCCCCTAGTTGGCACAGTGAGACCACTTGCCAGGTGGAACTCCATTACTTTGCTTATATCTAGCCTAGCCTACAGGGGCTCCTATAGTGGCACATAGTTAATACGATAAAAGGTTGCTACTACGGTTCCCTTATCGAACCCCACCATGATGTCACTTTGGTGTTAATTCATCCCATAGAAATCATTTGAACATAGCTTAGTCGAAGTATAACACTTCTAATCATAAGTAGCAATCATAGGAGTAGCTCAAACTTAGGAACCACCAAGTGAGAATTGTCCTTTCATCTTGGGGTCCTTTCTTAAACATCTTCTTAGGGAAATTGTCAATATATATCTTTGACAAATGATAACGTTAAGAATCATCATTAATGCCCTAATCATCATCATGAATCATGCAAAGCTTTACTTGAAAACTAGGTAGGCTTGGATTTTAAATGGAACAATCATAAATCATGAGAATATACTCTTTTGAAGACAAGTAAAACCGCCACACTTTATCATTATCAAAACTCATCATTGGGGTTATCATCATTAACTGAAATACATGCATATACATAGTAAAATCATAAGACATCATTGAGATCATTTAATAATATACAATAACATGAAATCTCAAAAGCATGCATATCAACTTGAAGGAACTTCAAGAAAAGGTAAAATACTTTATGAAAGACTTTATAGGTGAAAGGATAGCATGATGGGTTATTAGCTGATGTTTTACTCTTTAGAGGTTGCCTTTAAGTACATTCGAGGATGAATGTTTTCAAGGGGGAGATATTGTAACAACCCCCAGCTTAGGAGCCTAAGTCTGCAGAAAAAGTTGGATGAAAAAAGACCTGGAGTCATTGTAGGAGGGTGACTTACGACTCATAAGTGGAGTTACGGCCTATACCTTGTGTCCTTAAACATGGACTTCAGGAAAGGAAAACTTTTTCCATGTGTGGGGTAATCCACGCCCCTATTGGTGGCCCATAGAAAGGATGATAGACGGTAGATTGGTTCATAGATGGGGGCCTTAACATGAAGGAAATTCGGAGTTGGCTTGAATGTGACCTATAAGTTAATAGTATGACCCGTAGAACAATGTAGTATCCGTAATATCCAAGAAGATGAGGAAAATGGCTAAGTGTGGAAGAACACTATGAGTCCAACCAAGAGTTGTAGATCAGAGGATGGCCCATATCATGGTTTTATGGTTTTGAGTTCATCAAATTAGTTTCAGGATTATTTGAAAAATTAACAGGATGGACAGGACTTACGGTCTGTGGTTCAAAACACGGTCTGTAATTGGGGTTTCATAGACTTTATCTAACAATTTTAATGAAGAATAGTTTTAACGTTTTTGGAACTCATATTCCAAAACTAAGTCATTTTAGTGAACTTTCGGACCTTAAATCAAATCCCAAAACCTAAGGAACTCCCATTCTCTTTACTATTCCAATTCCTAAAATTTCCTAAGTTAAGAACTCTCTCTAGGAAGGTCAAGGCAAACTAGGGTTTTCAAGAATCTTCCCAAAAGGCTTCAAGTTTATTATTTCCAAGTCTCCTAAGGTATGTGAGTTTGATTTCTGACATGCAAAATTCAACATAAATATCATTTCATAAAATTTACAAAATTTACTTCCAAAACATGTCTCAAAAATTCCATGAACATAGAAATAAGTGCATGCATCTTGTAAAACTAAAATGCAAGGAATTAGAGCTTTTAGAAAGAACTTATTAATACCTTAGGCTTGAGTAGAGTGGAATAGATATGGATAACACTTCATCATATCCACTTCCCCTTCCTATTTAGCACCCTCCACTTGTTGATTTCTTCAAATCACTTTGACAGATGCAACTTTTATGTTCCTTAGCTTTTTCACTTGTCGCTCTAGGATTTCAAATGGTACCTCTTCATAACTCAGATAATCTTCAGTGTTCACATCATGTAGAGAAACTATGGACTTTGAATCACTTATAAACTTTCTTAACATTGACACATGAAACGTTGGATGGATCAAATGCATCTCGTTAGGTTGATCCAACTTATATGCCACCTTCCTACTCTTCTCACCACCCTGTAAGGACCTATATACCTTGAGCTTAACTTCCCATTCTTATTGAACCATATCACACCTTTCATAGGAGACACTTTCAAAAAGACCCAATCATCAACTTAGAACTCAAGGTTCTTTCTCCTAACATCAGAGTAGGAATATTGTCGACTTTGGCCGTTTACAACTTTTACCTTATAGTTTAAATTTTCTCCATAGCATTCATAACTAATTTTGGATCTATAAATGCCACCACTCTTACTTTAAACCATCCTATGTGTGATTTATATCTTCTACCATACAACTCCTCAAACGATGTCATCCCAATGCTTGCGTGGAAGCTATTATTGTAGGCAAACTTGATAAGTGGAAAATGATCATCCCAACTTCTCTTAAACTCCAACACATAATCTCTCAACATATCTTCCAAACTGTAAATGGTTCTCTCGACTTGTCCATCAATTTGGGGATGAAAAGCAGTACTCAACTTCACCTTAGTACCAAGACCCCTTTGGAATGATCTCCAAAAATAAGAGGTGAATTGGACATCACGATACAATATGATGGATAATCAAATACTATGTAACCTTAAAAATTCTCAGAAATACAGATGAGCATAATCTTTGGAACTAAATGTCTTCTTGAATAGTAAGAAGTAAGGCGACATTGTCATGTGGCCAACTATTATCCATATTGAGTCAAAAGGCTTTTTGTTCTTTGGAAGTCCAACTACAAAATCCATATTGATTTTTTCCCACTTCCAAGTAGGAATGTTAATGTCTTGGGATAGGCCACCTAACCTTTAGTGCTCCCCATTAACTTGTTAGCAATTGGCACACTCGGACATAAATTGGGCAATGTCCTTCTTCATTCCATTCCACCAATAGATCTTCGTCAAATCTCTATACATCTTTGTAGTTCTAGGATGAATGGAATATGAAGAGTTATGAGCTTCTTGCAAAATCAACTTCTTTAGCTCACTATCATTGGGTACACACAACCTCCTTTGATATCAAAGTATACCATCTTCCCCTTATGAGAAAACTTCTATCTTACCTTCCTTCACTAAGGATTTCAACTTAACTAAGGTGGGATCAAGTTCTTGCTTAGTCTTAACCCCCACAATCAAAGAAGATTCAGACTGGTGAAGCATCGTTGCCCTATCATTTCTGGACTTATTCAACATTACCCCCAATCTAGCCAAACTATGAACATATCTGACCAACTCCCTTTTTCCATCTCTACTAAGGGTGTCGGTTTTCAAGTTGGCCTTTCCCGAGTGATTCTTTATGCTAATGTCATAAACTTTGAGTAGCTCTAAAACCTCCTTTGCCTCAAATTAAGATCCTTTTATGTGAAAACATGTTGTAGGCTCTTGTTATTAGTGAAGACATTCACATGAACCTCATAAAAGTAATGTCTCCAAATCTTCAAGGAAAACACCATCGTCGCAAGCTCAAGATCATGGGTTGGGTAATTCTTTTCATGCACTTTCAATGGTCTCAAAGCTTATGCAATCACCTTACCATGTTACATTTATACACATCCCAACCCAATCCTTGATGTATAAAAATACACAATGAACCCTTCATTTACGTCTGACAATGTCAAATTTTGAGCCGAAGTTAGTCAATCCTTCAAAATTTGGAAGCTTTTCCCATACTCTTCCATCCACAAAAACTTTTCTTTCTTTTGAGCCAACTTGGTGAGTGGGGACAAAATGGAAGAGAAATCTTGCACAAAACTTTTATAGTATCCGGCTAGGCCTAAGAAACTGCTTATGCTGGTATGAGTCAATGGACTTGGCCAATTTCTCACTGCTTCAGTATTATTAGGATCCACCTTGATACCATCACATGATACCACATTCCCAAGAAAGGCAACCTAATCTAGCCAAAACTCACATTAATCAAACTTTACATAAAGTCTTTACTCCCTTAAGGTTCATAATACCACCCTCAAGTGCTCCATATGCACTTCTTTACATTAGGAGTAGATAATGATGTCATCAATGAACACCATTATGAACATGTCGAGGTATAACTTGAATACCCAATTCATCAGGTCTATAAATATGGCCAGAGCATTAGTGAGACTGAAGAAATCACTACAAACTCAAATTGACCACACCTAGTCTGAGATGCTATCTTAGGAATGTCACTTTCCCTCAACCACAATTAGTGATACTCGAATCTCAAGAAAACCTTGGAAAAATGTGTATCTCCTCTCAACTGGTCAAACAAGTCATCTATTCTTGGGAGAAGATACTTATTCTTGATGGTGATCTTATTAATTTGCCAATAGTCTATAAAAATATGGAGTGATCCATCTTTCTTCCTCCAAAACAACACCGGAGCATCCCAAGGAGACCGACTAGGTCTAATGAAACTCTTCTCTAGTAAATCCTTCAATTGATCCTTTACCTCCTTTAACTCTATGGGAGCCATTCTATATGAAGGGATTGAGTTTGGTTGAGTATTAGGTAGGAGATCTATGCCAAAGTCTATTTCTCTTTTGGGAGGAACACCCAGTAACTCATCTGGTAAGACATAGGGAAACTCATTCAAAATGGAGATTGGCTTGAGAGAAGGAACTTTAAAGGTAACATCTTTGACTCTTGCTAGATGATAGATGTAACTTTTAGAGATCATTTCTTGGGATTTCATGAAAGAAATAAATCGACTCCTACATGAAGAGTTACTACCATCCTACTCAAGAATTGGCTCATTTGGAAATCAAAACTTGACCGTACGAGTTCTGCAGTCAATGGAAGCATAGGAGGCATGCAACCAATCAATTCTACCACTTCAAAATCTATCATAGAAAGCTCAACTAGGTCACAAGAGACCACTTTATGCAAAATGGAGATAGTAAAACTCTTATAGACTCTTCAGGCAATAATGGACTCTCCTATGAGGTTACTTACTTCATAAGGCCTATGGAGGACTTTGGGACATGCATGAAATTCATTAGCAAGAAAGGGAGTCACAAATGAAAAATTATCTCTCAGACCTAAAAGATCATATGCATCATAATAAAAAACTCTCAACATACCAACGACAACATCCAAAGCCTTTTTAACCTCTTGGTGACCATGGATAACATAGAATTGACTGGTCCTTTGGGTGTCTTGGCCTTTCCCACCTTGACCTTATGGACTCTCATTGCTTCTCCTACAATCTTTGGAATGATTCTTTGGCTTCCCACATTTGAAGAAAGTATTGGACCTGGCTAAGCATTCTCCTTTATGGAGCCTTTCACACTTAGGACAACTTGAGCTTTGGGGCTTAGGAACAACCCCCTTGTCATGGTAGTTGTGGGAGGTGGATTCTTGTACACCTTGGTTTTGACAACCTTGAAACTTGTGACCACTACTTTTTTAGTGATAATAGCTCCCACCATTGACTCGAACACTCTTGGATTCCCTTACCCTCTCTCTTAGTTTCTTTTCTTCTATTTTCTCTATATAAGTCATCAAGTAGGATATGTGTATCTTCTTCACTAGCATGGACATCTTACACTCTTTGGATACAAACTCAGAGACACCGGAGATAAATTTTCTCATACGGGTCCTAGGATCTGCAACTATTAAGGGAGCATACTTGGAAAGCTTAGTGAATTTTGGTGCATACTACCTCACACTCATGGATCGTTGCTTGAGGTTGATAAACTCGGTGACCTTGACCTCCCTTAGCTTAATTATAAAGAACCAGTCCAAGAAGGCATACTTGAATTCTTCCTATCTATTAGGACTCGCTTCTTAGCCCCTCTTATGAACCCATTTCTTGTACCATATTTTGGCTACCCTTTGTGTTAGTAGGCCATGAACTCGAATTTCTTCTCCAAAAGGGATACCTATGACTGCTACTAGCCGGTAGGCTTTCTTAATGAATTCAATGGGGTCCTCCTCTATCTTAGACCCATGAAACTCTAGAGGGTTCATCTGAATGAAGTCTCACACTCTAGTGACTAGAGTAAGAACTTAGGGAGGAGCGAATATTTCCCTGTTGGCTTGGTTGGCCAATGCTTGGGCCAACAAGATGAAGGTGTCTTGGAACTCTACATAAGACACTCAATCATCTTGTTGGAGTGAAGGACTTATTGCTCAGGAGTACCTCTTCAATGTAGGGATCTTCTCGGCAGCATGATCTAGAAATAATCAAAAGGTCATTATTAGTGATAGGAAAACCTTAGTCAACTCAAATGGAATTATATAAATAAGACAGAAGGAAAGACTTTCCTAAACAATCTCATAGCCTCTCACTCAAGATAGTAGCGTTCTACACAACCTTGAATGAGACTCTACTCAATGGGGTATGCATGTGCACTCGAGGAATATTTTTAAAACCTCATGGTCTGATACCAAGTTTGTAACAACCTGACCTAGGGCCTAGTTGTCACACAGTGAATGCGATATCCGAAGGCACCTCACCCAAGTCATCTTAAGCATTTATAGGCATTAAATTAAAGCATTTTTTGGAATAAAATAGAGAAAGGTCTATAAGGATTTCCTAATAATGAAGCAACATTTTTTCCATAGAGCATACCAACAAAGACATCGATGGACGGAACCAGTAATGGTCAATTTCTGTCAAATGGAAGAGAATTAATAATAGAAAATACATAGAATGTAAAAGCCTCAAAAGGCCAACATATACATCGTCTTGGTAGAGTCACGAACTAAGGGTTCACCACAAACAAAAGTTTTAGTCTTGAATGCTAAATACTCGCTACAAGATGATAGAGGAGTACCTGTCCCTACTTGGTTAAATTATGCAGGAAAAATATGCATTAGTATGCTAAAATATAATAAGTATGTGAGATACAATGCAAGCATGAAATTATAATTCCATCATTTAATATTGTAATGACCCTCAAGTTCGGAGGCTAAGAAATAAAGAAAAGTGGGACTGGAAAAGTTCAGGCCAATTTGGAAGCCTAATTCATGGCCCATGGTTCAATTGACGAGCCATAGACCAAACTCATTGATAAAGGCCATAGGAAGTTGGAGTTTTTTAAGTGTTAAAAAGGTCCAAGAGGGTATTTAAAGGCATTCTTGAAATGCCCCAAAATGTGCTTTGAAACTGTCCATAATCATAATCTCTTTATATCTTAATATTTGGGCGTAATATCGAAAATTCGACTTCATATTCTCGTTCAAGGGACAAAATTGAGTGGGAAGTGGGGATAACCAAAATTTGAGAAGACTCGTAGCAAAAAATAATTTTTACTTATTTTCGTAAAATAATATTTGTCTGCGCCCAGGCTGCAATGCGCCTGGGGCGCTGATCAGTGTTATTCCTTCCTCCGTGATGTGTCCACATTGTGGACTATACGCGAACCAGTACAACTTTCCCCTTAGTTTTTCCTATGTGCCCAAGAGCATTGGGGTCATAGTCTCATGCCCACTAAAACATGAAATCACCTATACTTAGCCATTTTTCAACTCTATATCACTCAAGACCCTCAAAAAAACCTTTCCAAGATTTAACCAAATATCTCATACCAAATTTAGTGATTTTAATCATAACTTTGGAACTCAGGGATTCACTTCAAGCTTTAAGTTTCCTTCAAGCTCATCTCAAGAAAACTCAAGTTTGTGGTATGTGGGTTTATCCATTAGGTTCTTTCATCAATGGAGCCCAATCTTCCTTATTATGAAAATTGCATGTTTTCAAGTTGTATTGTCTATGGGTATATTTTAATATGAATGATGAGCATGAATCATGTTGAGATTTTATGAAATATTGATTAATTATGCATGTCTATCTATTTCAAGCTTATACCATGATTTGATTTTATCTATTGAGACTATACATGTTTTGAGCTACAAAACTATGATCTATTATGAGTTTTGATGATCGATTTCAAGGTAGCCTACATGAAGATTTTAGTACCAACATGTGTGGGAAGCAACCTCAACAGACATAGACCAAGTAGCTATAACTTGGAACCAAGGCACGACACCCCCTCGACAAGGTGGAACGGGCATGACACCCCCCGGCTAGGTGTGGTCTACTTGCCAAGGCAAACCAAACATGGTAATATGATTAGATAGGTCCACTAGTATAGCAAGGATAATAATCATAATCCTATGGTGGCACATAGTTTAGATACAAAAGACTTTATATAAGTATCCCTTGAGTCGAGCCCCCATCTTAAGCCTCAATCGGTGCTAAGTAAAATCCCACAGAACACTTGAAATAATCATAACTTATATAACTTTTAAGAAGCATGACATGAGTATATTTTGAAACATGCTTGATCTCTAATTATGAGCCTAACTTGAAACATGACAGTAGATCATAGTCATACATGAACCTTTGCTTTAACATGAATGACTCACAAGAGGTAAAAAATCTTGAAATAGAGCTTAGGTTGTAACTTGTAAAATCATAGATACTTTTCATGAATTCAATATATACTTGAAAGCCCTTAATCATTATATAGTCACTTAACTTGTAAATCATGAAATAGATCATCAATAACTATCAAACACTTGGTGGATTCATGATACTAGTTCAAAATCAAGGAATTAGAGAGTGAACTAAGATAAGAAAACTTAATGTAAATCAACCCACCAACATGATCATCCTCCACGTGGCTAGTTGATACTTTTGAGATAAGCTTTGGTGAGTCCTCATGTTCGAGGACACTATCTACCTTATTCTTGCTATTTTGAGACTTCTTTATATTGAACACTTGTTATTATGAGGGTGAGCCTAGAGAGTATCTTGGACCTCGCTCCATTCCATGTTAAAGGAGTTGTTGGATATTATAATATACTTATGATAATGCTTGACTCTTTATGCTTTTATGGATATCAAGATATCCCTTAGTCCCACTTTCTCTTTTTATTATATCTCTTGTTGACTGTTTACTTTGCTTTCACGACTAAGGATGTGTGATTGATATGCTAACAGGCTTGTTTGGGTCCCTTCAGGTTCCTATTTACCATATCACATCTATGCCCTAGGCTTGGGTTATGACAATTCTACATCCCACACAAAATGGGATACTGCCTGTGGAAAGTGGTCGTGGATGGAAGTCTTGATATGAAAAACAATTTTGAATTTTTAAAAATGGAACCATAACCAAAAGGATGGCTCGTGGTCCTATTTATGGTCTATGGTTTTTGTTCATGGATGGGCCCCTGGGAAATGGAAAATTTTCTAATTGTGGAAGGGTTATATGGACAAGTCAACAACCCGTGAATCATTTCACGATCCGTAAAATAGTTTTGTGGTTGGGAAGGTCAAAAAACAGACTCTAAAAATTACAAAAGGAGAATGGGATGGCTCAAATGATGAGTCGTGGTTGAGTCTACAACCCGTAATCACAGCCTCATGGTCTGAGTCCGACAGTTTTAGTGAAGGGAATTTTTGTCCTTTTATTGTACCCTAGAGTTAAATTATGTCATTTTGATGGTCTCATAAGCCCCTAATCTAACCTAAAACCCTTGATCCTTATTCCTTTCATTCTTCCACTTTCTAAAAAATATTCTAAGGCAAATATCCTCTCAAGAAGTCAATGCAAAAAGCTAGGGTGCAAAAAGGTGTTTATCAAAACTTCAAGTTCTTTCTTCCTAGGCTACAATCAAGGTATGTTAGTTGATTTATAGATTCTATTCACCCACAAAGTACTTTATTTAATATCTTACCTTTTGAAAGTTCCTTGAAATACCATAATGTGTTCTAATGATTTAAATGATGATTTTATGATGTATTACTACGTTTTTTGTCTCCAATGTTGTCATGCAATGTTTTAGTATGATTTTCCTTGAGTATTGAGTTGGTGACTATGACCCCATTATTAGAGTTCAAACCGATGAAGTGTGGGTGCTTAGTATTTAATTTTAAGTTACATGTTTTCTCATGTTCATGCACTATCCTCTTGATTCATGAGTTTTCAAGTCAACATATTAGCCCACTAAGTTTAAGGTGATTTTTTGCATGATATGATAATGATGATTAGGGAAAAGACAAAGGTTTTAACTTAAAATTTTGTCAAGGATATAAGCATGTCAATGATGCTCTTAAAAGATGTTTATGATCGTCCCCAAAGTGAAAGGACAATTTTCACTTGGTGGTTCCTAAGGTTTTCGAGCTACTCTTTGAAATTGCTACTTATGACTCCAAGTGTCATTATTTGACTAAGTATATGTTTTAAAGTATTATGTGTAATGACTTAGCATCCAATGAAGCATTGAGGTGGGGTTTGATAAGAGAAACCTAGGTGAAACCCTTTGACCATTAAAAATATGCCACTATAGGATCCCTTGTAGGCTACGCTAGTTGATCCACGTAGGCCATTTATGTTATATGATGATATATGCTATGTGAAAAAATTCCACCCGAAAAGTTGACTTCCCCTACCAATATAGGAGGTTATGTTGGATACCATGTAGTAGCTCATATGGTCTTACATGTTGGTTACAGTCCATTCCGACAAAGTGTGAGATTCATTGTCTTAGTTTCATTACATGTATTTCATATGTTGCATTTTTTTAACTTCATATTAAATGTTATTCCTTGTGCATGCTTAAGCTCGTATAAATTATTACTTTAGTAATTTGTGCATTGAAGTCTTTAACTTATGGATGATGGCATTAGAATTCCAAGTTTGCACTTTCATCTCACATACTTAGTACATTCTAATATACTAACATATGTTTTGCCTATATAATGTCACCATGTAGGGACTGGCACTTGATGTGCTACTAAAATACACACATTTGATGCTTAATACTTAGGATTTTTTGTGTTCTCAAAGCGATATTTATGGGTTTTAGTTTTTTTTTTTGTTTAGATTTACAAGAATATAGGTTGGCCATTTGGGGAAAAATTCAGAAGATTGCTGGTTTTTGATGATTTACGAGACCTCTATGGATCTATAGCATTTTATGATTTGTAGAGGAAGCTTCGTAACATATTCTAGTTTGGGACGAAATTGAATGATCAGCTCAACAAGACATGTATATGAGTCATAGAGTATTCTATGAGTCATATTGATAGCTTTCATGAGGATTTCTAGTGAAGGACAATTTGATGAAGTTGAAAAGCCTATGAATATGAAGTATGAGTCATAAATCACATCATGACTCATAAAGTGGTTTCATAGAAGAAAAGTCCAAAATCCCAGGAGCTGATTACGAGACCCTGACTACGAGCCATAGAAGACACTACGAGTCGTAGAGAACTTTCGTGGAGTCTATCAACCACTTTTTCTATTTTATTAGAACTTAATTTTAATTGTTATAAATAGTAATTTTAGGTTATTTTTCAAAGGAGGACGTAATTATTCAGTACTTCTAGGGTTTGTACTTGAAGAACTCAATACTTGAGAGAGAAGATTGTGAGAAAATACTTGTGGGTAAACTTGATCTTGAAGCTTGTGATTCTCATTCTTCTTGGGTTTGCTTGACCTTAATTCAACTGTGTTAGTGTTTAATTATGTTTTCTCAATTCATAATTTTTCCATTTACACATTGCATGAGTAGCTAAATCTACAATTAGGGTTGTGGTAACCATGAAGAACTAACAAAATAAACCTAAATAATTTGCAATTCTTAGATTGAGTATATGCATGTATTAATCAATTCTCTTCATTTTGCATGTTTTCTAGTGGTGGACAATATTAGAACCCGCCTAGTGTTACTGATTGGACCAAGGTAGTAATGAATAGAAGATTGATTAACAGGATTCGATTAATGTGTTCTCGTCTAATCAACCGAACTGGACAAGGGGAGGTTGTACTGGGATTTATAGGTAATAGTTAGTATTGCACACCATGGAGATGGGGCAAGTCGCATAGTGAAATTCGCCTCTCAACTTTGACCAAATGGTTTGGTGAACTTAAATTACCATCCTGAATGCTATACACTTGATATAAATTGGTTTATTTGGGGATACTAAGTTGGGGAATCATGAAAAACACAATACCCTAGTTGCTCTCCATTGCTGATTGTCTTTTGTGATAGTTTAGTTTATTTTCATATTGATTTTTGCAAACCTGTCATCCCTTTCTAGGAATTGAGTTGGTTAACTACTTGAATTGCTTATTGGTGAATTTGTCTTAAGTTTACTTATTCCCTATGGGTTCGACCCTAACATTGGTTAGGTTTTATATCTTGACAAAGACTAATTTATCCTCTAACAATGAGGTGTAACTTGGACGATATCAAAGAAATTGGTGTCATTGCCGAGAAATACAGCTAGACTTAGGTTATTCATTAAGTAATTTGAGTGTTGATCCTGAGTTCCTTTTATTTTACTTTTATTTTTGTTTTGGCTTCTTTGTAGGATGAATGAGTACTGTATGCCCAACATTAGGAGTCAAGGCAATCTCTTAACTCCACATTATCCAGAGATCCACCGAACTATAAGAAGAATGGCCCAAGAAAATGCCAACAACGCGGGCAATGCAACCTTGAACCAGGATAAGAATGATTATTATAGGAATGAGAATCCACCTCCTTTGGAAGATATTCCACAACCTCTAGAGTTTAATTCCAATGCTTACCAGTAGAATCACTATAGGTTAAATCCTATGGCTATGGATGTGATAGGAGCTATTGTGTTGCCACCACTACCGACAAACTCAAAGTTCACACTCTCTAGTGGGTTACGTTAGATGTTGTAGAACTGTGGGCTATTTGCGAGCTTACCATCATATGAATCACATAGCCATTTGCACAATGTGGCATTTGTTTGTAAAAGTGTGATAGGGACATAGAATTTGTCTATGGATGCTGTGGGACTTCATGTCTTCCCATTATCTCTCTTAGGCAATGCTGCATTATGGTTATCTAAGCTCCTGCATAGTTCAATCACTAGCTGGGAAGATTTGTAGAAGAACTTTTTGGAGATACTTTCCTAGATTGAAGAAGCTTAAGTTGAAGGACCAGATCAATAACTTCGAGCAACTTCCTACTGATACAATAAGCATTACATGGGAACAATTTACTAAATGTTTGAGGAGCATCCCTGACCACAAGATAGTTGAAGTGGAGATCTTCTATCGTACATTAATAAGAATAGTTAGGATTTTGCTGACAATATCATGGGGGGGCATGTTTCTAGGTCAACCATTTGCAAGGATTTCCGAGCATATGGAGCAAGTATACAAGATGAATCATGCATGGGGACAGATGGGTAGAGCTTCTTTGAAGGGTTCATATGCTATTAGTGTGGCTTCAGAGCAAGCCAAAATTGATGAAGAAATTATGCAGCAGCTTGCTCAGCTTCGCACAAGCATGCATGTGGTAATTAAGCAGAACCAAGAGAGAGTGAATATAGTGGTTCACCAACCTCCACGTGCACCCATGTACAAAGAGCCATACTATGAGGAGGATGTGTGTTTTGTGAATGACTAGACAAGGGGTTTCTGGACCAATGCCCAAGGGTCCAATCAGGACTAATGGTGTCAAGGTCAAGGAAACCAAAGTCGGAACTATGGAAGAGATGGAGCTTCTAGAGATAACTGTGGTGGTTACTATGATATGAACAGGGGTGCAGATGCCAATTTGGGTCGTAGAGAAGGCTTCAGAAATGGTCCGTATGTGCCCTCACACAACCAGGATGTAAGTATAGGTAATTCTAGAATTAAGAAGATGTTTGATCGCCTGTTGAAGAAGGCTGAGACATAGGATGAGACCCTAAGGGGCATAAAAACAGAGATCTCTAGTATCAATCAAAAGATAGAGTCTTATTCTGTGGGTATTAAACAACTTGAGCAATAATTTGGTCAAGTGTCAACTCAGTTGACTTAGAGTCAGAAGGATACATTGCCTAGCAACACTATGCAAAATCCTAAGAATGAAGGATTATGTATGGCAATTACTACAGGGGGTGGCAAGAGAATAATTGATCCTCCTAGCCAATTAATGAGGAAGATGTTCATGAGGAGATGGTTGCAACAAAGGATGCGGATGAAGGAGATGATCGTCGAAAGGATGGTGTAAGTGAAACAGCTAAAGCACCATAAAAGTTGAAGCCCATCCCTAGGTGATATATTGTCAAAATATAACACTTCTCATTTCCAAAACATAGGATTTTATGTGTTCCCAATACAATATTTATGGTTTTGTATGTGTTGTGTTTAGTTTTGTAGGAAAGCATGTTGGCATAACTTTGGGGAAAACTTGCAGAGTTTTCTAGTTTTTAGTGATTTACGAGACCCTTTACAAGTCGTAGAGCATTCTGTGGGTCGTAAATATAGTTTTGTGACAAATTCTAACGAAGGGTGAGATATGAAGTTCAAGTCCACGAGACCTCTATATGAGTCATAGAGCATTCTAGGAGTCGTATAGATAGTTTTTGTGAAGATTTCCAAAGAGGGATGAGTTGAAGCAATTGAAGACTATGAGTTTGAAGTACGAGTCGTGAAGATGATTCGTAGAAGAGAAGTCCAAGATCTCAAGAGCTGAATATGAGATCTCGATTATGACTCATAGAAGACACTCCGAAGTTGTAAATACCTTTCGTAGAGTCTGCCAATTAGTTTTCTATTTTTAGGACTTAACTACAATTACTATAAATAGTACTTTTTAGGTTATTTATCAGAACAATATAGTAGAGAACATCATTAGAGCGTACTTTTAGGTTCAAATTCCTCAATACTTAGAGGAGAGTACACTTTTGAATTAATTTGATCTTACATCTTGTGATTATCAATCAATATTCGATTTTCTTGATTCTCAATTCAATTTGATAAGAGCTTAATTATGTTTTCTCAATTCATAATCTCTTCATCTATCCATAGCATGAGTAGCTAAATTCACAACTAGCGTTGTGGGAACCATAAAGATCTAACAAAGTAGACCAAGAATATTTTGCAATTCTTTGATTGGGTATATGCATGTATTATAAATTCTCTTCATTTTGAATGTTTTCTTGTGGTGGCCAATATTAGAACTTGCCTAGTGTTACCTTTCTGATCCAGGTGGTACTGAATAGGAAAAGAGATTGATTAACATGATTCGATAATGTATTCTCATCTAACCAACTGAACTACACCAAGGGGAGGTTGACTGGGAATTATAGGGAATGATTAGTATTGCACATAGTAGAGATGGCCAAGTCACATACGAAATTCACCTCTCACCTAGACCAAAGGGTTTGGTGAACTTAAATTACCGTCCTGCATGCTATACACTTGATATGAATTGGTTTATTTGGGGATACAAACTGGGGAATCATTGGGAACACAATACCCTAGTTTCTCTCTATTATTGATTGTCTTTTGTGATATTTAGTTTTGTTTATTTTCTTGTTGAACATTGCAGACCTCCCTTTTCATAATTGAGTTGGTTAATTAGTTAAATTGCTTATTGATGAATTTCCTTTGAGTCTAGTATCCCCTTGGGTTTGACTCTAACCTTGCTTAGGTTTTATATCTTGATATTGATAGCTTTATCCTCCAAAAGGAATTGTAACTTGGGTGACACATCAAAGATTTTGGTGCTATCACCGGGGACAGAGGAGATGATGAGTCCTCCATCACACTATCTTCTTCATCAGCACGAGATGGTATTACTCACTGATGGTGCGTCGAGGGTATATAGGCTATACTCTTAGAGGGCATGCAATCAAAGGAGTAGCGCAAGCCTACGCATTCTATCTACGAGGAGCCTAGGGTCATTAATGATGGACTGAGCCATGTACCAGGTCTGCAGGATACGATGATATGATATGGGTTGATGTGGATGACAGAGGCTCAAGGTCGATACTCCCCCTTTATATTGAGGGAGTTTTGTGCATCTTACGCAGTCCCTATTTAGCGCGATCTTCCCAACTGGAAGAAACCTATCACACAACCTGGATTGATAGAGATATAGGTGAGAGGTCGGCGAGTCGACATTTTTGAGGAGACCATCCATCGTATTTTAGCTAGTCCCAAGTACTGTGGCCTCAGTTCCACAACAGAGTTTGATCATAGGTTGGGTCGGGCCAGAAACTCATTAGTTATGAAGGATCTAGGACAAGGATCTCATATCTAAAATGGGTGGCCAATCATATTGTAGAGTAGGGTCTGGGGCCTGTTTAGGTCACCACCCATACTATGCATATAGTAAAGGCTTCATTGAGCTTTCCCCCAAAGTTTTGGTGGGCCATTGTTAGATTATGCATCTAGCTAACTTTTACGAATAATACACTTATGTCAGAGTGTATGGTATTGGTTTCCAGCATCTCGGCAGGCTACGATATCGATTAGGCCCGACTCATTGCAGAGTAATACATGAGTCAGCAGTGAAGAGGGCTACCTCCATCCCATTTCCTATTTTTATCTACAGACTTTATGTCGGGTCTAGGGTGGAGATTTTGCACCAACTAGACTAGTTAGTTGAGCCCCAAGATACTTTGATCCCAGCCTGATAAAGGTTGATGAGAACCTGATGGCAATTTGTCGAGCACAGCCTCCACCATCACCACAGATGTTCACCTCGATGCCACTACCTGAGGATTCAGTGACTGCCCTAATACTATTACTGCTACTACAGAGGAGAGACCCCCGCAGCTCGAGACAATTATTGAGAGGGGTCCCATTATAGCTACTACTATAGCAGATACAACTACATCGCAAATTCCTACATTGGGCCTAGTCTAGTGTTCACCATTTCTATTGGGCCATGGTGTGGAGATTATCACATGTTGAGGCCTTGTTATCTCAGCTTATTCAGTAGATTAAGCCATGGGTCCGGCAGACAATTACAGAGTCAAAGGAACGAAGTTGGGCATTCACAATTTCTGCTATTCAAGAGCGTGGTTCTACAGTGGATGCTTACATCAATGCCTTTATGGAGCAGGTTCAGAAGAGGTTAGTCGAGGCTCGATCTTCAGATTTATCAATCGTCCAGTTAGAGATTACGAAGCTTAGGGTGACATGACATCATTACTTGTGACGCCAGTTACATACTAGAGATGATATCTCCAGCGTCACTATTTGATTTATTTGCCTCCGAGGAGCCTACATAGACTTCCCATGGGAAGAGACCCCTCATAGAGGGTGATGAGCTAGAGGAGACAAATGTATGTCCAAAGCTCTTAGAGGATGAGGTAGAGGATCTTGAGTTGGCCTTGAGTACATTGAGGCACGAGAAGGAAATGAGCATAGCTCGTGAGCATGATAGGGTGAGGGGTATAGGCCCCACCAGACAGAGTACCATAGTTGAGGAGACTACTCCGTAGGAGGGGGATAGCCAAACTCATCCCAGATCGGCACTTAAGCACCCAAGTATGTTTTAACACCTATATATTCTATTTATTCTTGATTTTGTGCATTTGGGACAATGCACATCTTTTTCGATGGGGGCGTGGGTAATTATGGGTCTTAGTGAAGTCTGAGTAGCTTATTGTAAAAAACTACCCCAAATTTTGATCTTGAGGTTTTCTTGCTTGTGTTCTTTTTCCTTATAGATATTAATTTTTGTTGAACCAAAACGTTTAGGATGTTTAGATAATATTTGTAGCATATAGTACTAAAACATATGGCATATAACATGTTTTTATGCTTTGGTTTAGAAAAACGATACCTACCAAAACTTCTTTTTTGGTTAGTAGTTAGATGGAAACCATGCATGATTAGGTGTTTGGCAATATCTATTCTTATAAGTGAGGGAAATTTGATATATGAAACATAATCTATGAGTTTCTTATTGATAATGTATGTGATGCCATTGAGTATGAGCTTATTATGCCAGATTCATGTATTTTGTGTTAATTCAGAACTTGCAATGTTACTCTAAGCTAGATTGTAGATTAAATAGATTAGTCAGGGATCTTAGGCCTTTGTTCTTTAATTAGTCCACTTAAGCCTAAAATGACCAACCAAATGAAGTTTTATCCCTTGTTCCAAATATTTGATCCTTACATGTACCACTTCTTTCTAAAACACCTAATTAACCTAACCTTGCCTATTGTAAAACCTTCAAACTGGACATGGGCTTTCCTTGAGTATTGTGAACCTTGACTGAGGCAAAAAGCCTAAGTTGTGGGTGGCTACCAAAAGTGGTCTTGATTAGGGGAATAGATATTGTGTACATCACTATAGGCTAGAAGCCTAAGTTAAGGGTGGTTGGTGTATAGGAGAAACACAAAATTAAGGAGGTCAGTTAGGAATGGGGACAAAAAGAAGAAAAATCATATATCAAGTGTAACAAAAATGAAAGATGCCTTAGATTGAGCTATAAAAAAAAAGCAAAATAAAGTGTAAAAATAAGGCAAAAGCTTAAAAATGAGATGAAAACATCTGAGAAAGCTTGAATGAGGAAAAGGGGAGAATAAGGTGAAAAGAATAGAATTGGTAAGATGAAAGTGATGAAAAACACAGTTTCAAGGAGGGCTATTAGTTACTATTTTCCAAAATATCTCACCAAAGCCCCATGAGCCTATGTTATAAGCCTAGAAAGTTCTAAAGTCATCCTAGTCTTCTTAGTTGAAGGTCTTAAGTCATGAGTACAGGGACAAGCCTATGGTATTAGTCATCATGTATGAATATCTTTTGTGAGAGTGAGTGTTTTTTCATAGTCCCAAGGATAAATATGAAATCATCAGTGAGTGTCAAAAATGGAACTTTTTTCTGTAAGGCACTTGCATTGCATTGTTAGTATTTGACTTGTTCAGTTATTGTGGACAGTCGATATTCACCTGCTTGTCATAGTTGTGTTGTCACATGCACCAGTGTGCTTTGGTTTGCTAAATAGCTATTTTGATCTTTTTTTGAAAAGTTGGTGTGGGTACCTCCATTTGAATAGTATATGATGTATGCCATTGAGTTAAGGTTTGTGTGTTACTGTATTGTCTATATAGATTAAGTCATCACTTGAGGGCAAGCAACAATTTTAAGTTGAGGGTGCTGATGTGCTATCAAAATACAACACTTGTGATGCCTAAAACATCAGATTTTATGTGTTCCAATGCGACATTTATGCTTTTTATGTGTTTAGTTTTGCAGGAAAACAGGTTGGCATGATTTTGGCACAAGGAAGAGGGCGACTTCGTTCCTTAGGGATGACATCCTTTTCTCGAGAACGAGGTGAGGGTGGTCTTAGATATTGGATTTCAAGCAAGTAATTCGACTATTCTTCTTCTGAATATAAGTATTCCAGTTGAAAGAAATGAATTCCACTTTCAAGTCAGTAATTCATTCCAGTAGGGCAATATGAGATTTCATCAAGTAATTAATCCGACTTGATAGCCTTTAAGGTTAGCTAGGGGCGGAGCGTGGCGAGATATTCCTTTCACATAGTTTAACTTATTCGACTTCAAGGATAGGTAAGAAGTTGCTCTCCTGATAAGGAGAGGGTGACTGATAAGGAAGCTTGTCCTCGCGATGGCTTACAGGTGCTCTATTAACCGCATCTTTTGGCCTAACCGCTTATTCCTTACCTCGGGACTGGTTATTGGGAAGTGAAAATAGTAAGAGGTGCCCTTCGAACTACATCGATAGACAAAGCATTTTCCTTCCTCACTACTATCTCGAGAGAAGCAATCGGCTTGGGATGATGTCATTGCTTCTTTTCTCCCTCTCGGGAGCTTCTGTAGAGTTTTCTGGTTTTTGGTGATGTATGAGACCATCTATGAGTCGTAAAGCATTCTATGGGTCATAATGGTATTTTCGTGACAAATTCCAGTGAAGGGTAAGATTTGAAGTTTAAGTCCACGAGACCTCTATATGAGTCGCAGAGCATTCTACAAGTCATACTGATAGGTTTTGTGAAGATTTCCAAAGAGGGATGAGTTGAAGCAGTTAAAGCCTACGATTTTGAAGTATGTCGTAAATCAGTTTATGAGTCGTGAAGATGGTTCGTAGAAGAGAAGTCTAAGATCTCAAGAGATGAATATGAGATCCTGATTATGACTCATAAAAGATACTATGAGTCGTAAGTACCTTTCATAGAGTCTGCCGATTAGTTATTCTATTTTTTAGGATATAATTGCAATTACTATAAATAACACTTTTTAGGTTATTTTTTCAGAATAGTACAGTAGAGAACGTCATTAGAGAGTACTTTTAGGATTTTGTACTTGGAGACCTCAATACTTGGAGGAGAACACACTTGTGATTTTCAATTAATATTGGATTTTCTTGATTCTAGATTCAATTGGTTAAGTACTTAATTATGTTTTCTCAATTCATAATTTCTTCATCTACCCATGGCAAGAGTAGCTAAATCCACAACTAGGGTTATGGGAACCATGAAGATCTTACAAAGTAGACCTGGATATGTTGCAATTCTTTGATTGGGTATATACATGTATTAATCAATTCTCTTCATTTTGCATATTTTCTAGTGGTGGGCAACATTCCAATCCAGGTGGTAATGAATAGCAAAAGAGATTGATTAATAGGATTTGATGATGTGTTCTTATCTAATCAACCAAACTAGACCTAAGGGAGGTTGACTTGGACTTATAGGTAATAGTGAGTATTAAATGGAGATGTGCCAAGTAACGTAGTAAAATTCACCTCTCACCTGGGCCAAAGGGTTTGGTGAACTCAAATTACAATCCTGCATGCTAGCTATACACTTGATATAAATTGGTTTATTCGGGGATACTAAGTTGGAGAATCATGGGGAACACAATACCCTAGTTTCTCTCCGTTATTGATTGTCCCTTGTGATAGTTAATTTAGTTTATTTTCTTGTTGAACATTGCAGACCCCCCTTTCGGTAATTGAGTTTGTTAATTACTTGAATTGCTTATTGATGAATTTCCTTTGAGTCTTCATATTCCCTTGGCTTTGATCCTAACCTTGGTTAGGTTTTATAACTTGACAATGACCGTTTTATCCTCTAAAAGAAGGTGTAATTTGGGCGAGATCACTAGGACTCCTCCTCTTTTCCCTCAAATAATCAAAAAGAGGGAGGAGGAAGGCAAGTTGAAACACTTTCTCTCCATGCTTAAGCAACCATCTATCAACATTCCTCTCATTGAGGCTTTGTAGAAAATGTTGGGGTATGCAAAGTATATAAAGGACTTGATGTTCAAAAAGCGCACTATGAGTCAAGAGCTTTCTCAAGAGCTTCAACATTGCAGTGCTATCACTACGAAGTCCTTAGCTTAGAAGAGTGAAGACCAAGGTGCTTTTACTATTCCTTGCACTATAGCAGATGTGGAGTTCGCAAGGGTGCTATGTGATTTAGGTGCCAATATCAGTTTGATGCCCCTTGCGGTCTACAAGAAGCTTGGATTGAGTGCACCTACTCTTACTAGCATGCGGTTGTTGATGGTAGAAGAATGGTGAAGGAGACTATGGGGATACTCTATGATGTGTTGGTTAAAGTGGAAAAATTTATATTCCTAGAGGATTTTGTGATTCTAGATTGTGAGGCTGACTTCGACGTCCCAATCATCTTGGGAAGACCATTCCTAGCCACTCAACAATCTCTAATTGATATGGAAGCTGGCTAACTCAGGTTTATATTGAATGACGAAGAAGTTGTCTTTGACAACCGTCAATCCATGAAGTATCCAGATGATCCCAAGAGTAAAGTCTGGGTAATTGGTGAAGTTTGATTAACCAGTTTGCCTAAGTCATGTTGCGACAATAAATCAGGCACTATATGGGAGGCAACCGAAGGTTTTTGATGTAATTTCATAGTTACAGGTGTATTTCTAGTTTTTGGATTCATAGCTATTTGTTTCCTTGTGTTTTAATTACAACTTTTGATAATGGGTTAGTTGCATATAGGGTAATAGTGTATTTCATGTAGAGTATGCAAGTACAGGACTGAGTCAGCGAATTTGGCTGAGAAGAGCATCAAGTTGAGTTTCTATGACTGGGTCTACATTTACGACTCATACCCTATTTCGTTGAAAGTTCCAGTGAGTAGGAAAAATATGCACTGTAATCCAAGAGCCATCTGTACAATTCATAGATCAACCTACGAGTCATCAATAGGGTTTGTGGACCGAGGTATGTTTTTTGAAATTTTGCTAAGTATGGAGGGTTCTACGAAACCATGACTCACAAGTCGCAGAACTATCTATGACTCGTAATCGGGGTTTCAAAGACCCAGGTCCAGTAAATTTTTCAGATGACTTGGTAAAAGTATAAAAGGAGGGGTCAAATTATTTTGACCTATATATGACCTAAATTGACTAAAATTTACTTAGATTTCCCTTCCACTCTATTTTTCCATCAATTTTCGACCACCCTGACTTATTTTCCGGCGAGATTCCCGTCATCTAGGGTTTTCTTAATAATTCATCTTCTCTCTTTTCTTCAAGTTAGTTTCTACTCTTGGTAAGTTCTCAATTTAATTTTAAACCCTTAATTTGCCTTGTTTAATAGATTGAGTTGATGATTATGATTGGTATGGTGTTTAAACATGAAATCATTGTAAGAATTTGTGTTATGTTATATGAAATTGAGGTTCCCTTGGTTAAGTTGATCAATTAAATTCTGAATTCGGTGTTTTGGCTTCATGAATGATAATTATTGTGCCTATTGAACAACATACCATGTATGATTGAATGATATTGAATAATTCATGATTGTGAATTGATGGTTGATGACATATGTACATAAGAGCTTGAATGAATTAGGGATGGTCGAACTAAAGGATAATGCATGTTTAATCATTTTTGATGGGCTGAGTGTATGTTGAAATTGTTTGGGGTAGGGTTGTATGATTGAAATGATGGGAGTGAGTGTGTTCTTGCTCCGATGCTAAGAATCAATTGTTTGAAAATGTTTTTTGGGGTCCGTGTGATGGACTAAGAAACTCAGGTGACTGAGATTTCTGGTCTACGAGTTCCTTTTAAGACCGATAGAGCAATCTACGAGTCATGATTGCCCTTCATGTAGAGTTTCAGAAAGTTGATGTTTTTGAGTTTCCTCAGATGAGACCTTCTATTAGTTGTAGATCAATTTATGACTCTCAGATAGGTCTCGTAGACCCCATCCTGAATCTAATTATTCACTAGAGTTCACTACGACCCCAGTCTACAACTTGTAAGCCATGTTACGAGTCTACCTGGTCTCGTACACTTTTCCAGTAACAAAAATTATTCTGATCCACTAGTTTAAAAAGGATTTTTACGACTCATACTATCCACTAGAATTCGTAAAAGTGCTTTCGTATAACCTTTCTGCAACTGTACTTAGATGAATTTTTGCATTTCAATTCATAATTTGTGAGCTAACCATGGTGTGTATGTGTTGATGCTTCAAGTACTATGACCCCAAAGGGTAAACACTCCGATATTGAAGCTATAAGGAGGAGGCTCAGGGATGAGCCTTCAGATAACGAGCATTCAGGTGATGAGCAAACCCCTCAGCTGAGTGAGTCCCTAGAGATCCTCGATGTCTGAATGGACCCAAATACTGCAATACCACAGAATAGGGTTGGGCAGAATCAAGCTCCTATCGCTGGTTCTCTCAGTCTAAGAGGAAGGAAGTGATGAGAGTGGGAGCAACATGCCACAAATGACTCCATTAGGAGATGAGTCCATTTCTGAGGAAGGAGCAGATGTCGAGTCCTCAATCACACCATTATGAATATCAGTATCGGATGCCTCTACTAACCAGTGGTGTGTCAAGGGATTGGAGGCAATATACTTGGAGGGCATGCAGCCAAAAAAGTAGTGAAAGCCAACCCATTCTTTCTTTGAGGAACCTAGGGTGATTTCTGATGGACTTAGCCATGTCCCTCATCTACAGGACACAATGATTTGTTATGGTCTCATATGGTTGGAAGAGTCACTCGGATAGTGCTCTCCGATGCTAGTGAGGAAGTTCTAGGCAGCCACCATCCAGCGTTCTCTTCCCAAGGGGAAGAAAGCTCACACTCAATTGATCATATTCATGCTACAATAAGAAACCAGTCGCTGTTAACTATTAACCTAACTAGAGGTTAGGGTCAAAACCACAGGGAATACAGGGCTTCACTATAGAGATCCACTACTAATCATTTCAAGCATGGATTACTAAAGTCTCTAAATGGGTGGGGGGTTTGTGATTTAAGAACAAGAATAAAAATAAACACTATACTAATTATGCGGGAAGACACTCAAATATAGGGACAACTTGGGAATTGTGTTCCCCATGATTCTTTGACTCAATTACCCTAGACAACATGGCTTTAATTGGGAATTCGCATGCAGGATGGTAACTTAGGTTCTTCTAGTCCTCTTCTGAAGGTAAAGGTAGAATTTCACCTTGGCGCATGGTAACCATTACCTGTTGTCCCAGTCAACCTTCCCTAGGTTAGGTTTGGTTGATTATATGAAAACACATCCATCGAATCTTGTCATTTACTTCCCTTTTCCTATTCATCACTACCTTGGTAGGGATCATGATAGTAAGTGGAGGTTGGTGTTGGCCACCACCAAACATCAATCAAAATGAAGGGAAATAAACAATAGATACAAAACCCCAATCTAAGAAATGCACAAAGTCTAGGTTATTTCAAGTTAACTACTTATGGTTCCCACAACCCCATGTTTTGGGTGCATAGCTACCCATGGCTAAGGTAAAATCAACAATAATGCAAATAAAAGACATAGTTGAGAGTTTACCCAAAACAATTAAGAACAAGAACACAACAAATTGTAAACCACAAGCTTGGATTAATGGAGAATAAGTACAATGTGTGTTTTGCAATCCCCTAAAGTGGGTCTTCAAATCAAAAGTGAGAATCTACACTAAGCCCTAGAAAATCCCTTAGAATATTCAAGAGAGAATATTCAAAATGTTCTCGCAAATATTCAATGTATCAGCTCTCTATTCCAAAGCCCTATGATTGAGTATTTATGTTATTTACAATTGAAGCCTAAAAAATAAATAGAAAAGACAGCTGGCAGCAGGTACGTCACAAAGATATGACTCCTAGGATGACCAATGAGTCGTAATTGGGGTCTTATTATTAGTATTTCACCTTTTCGACTTGACTGGTATGACCCACTATTATGATTCATTAAATGAGCTACGACTCGTATGCTTCTCTCTTAGTCTAAGCCTTCAGTTCTTCATCTAATGTTTTTTCTCTCTGTTTCTTGCTATGATTTAGCCTATACGAGTCATAGTGGGAGCTATGACTCATAAGATGGCCTCGTAAGGCTGACCACCACTTAGCAAATTCTTGATTTTGCTCACTGTTTCTTTCTATAAAGCACTGTATGACTCATAGCTTGGGCTACGACTCGTAGGATGGCTTCTATGTCCTACACTTCAGCAAAATCTGCAATTTTTTTCCAAAATCATGCCAACCTATCTTTTCTACAATAACAACATAAAAAAACATAAAAACCACTAAAAGTCACATTAAGAACTTAATATTCCCTCGTTTTAGGTACCAAATGTGTTGTATTTTGATAGCACATCAACACCCTCAACTTAGAATTGTTGCTTGTCCTCAAGCGGTGACTCAATCCAAACAGATAATGAGAAATACATAGTAAATACTCTAATGGCATATACATCACTTAACTACAATTCAGGTACCCAACTCTCACTTTCAAAACCTGATTGCAAGGCTACTAAGCAAACCAAAATATAAAGATGTATCCAGCAATCCAACTATGACAAGTGAAGGAGTATAAATGATCCAGAATCCCTGAACTAGTCATATGCCAATCATGTAGTGCAAATGCCCTCACAAAAAAGAAGTCCCTCTTTCTCACTTTAAATGTATTTGAAATTCAGGACTGTGTAACAATTCTCACTCTCACAAACGAAATTCATGCATAATGACTAACATCATAGGCTTGCCTCTATACTCAACTCTGGACTGATGACAAAGTGGATTTCGATCAATTTAGGACTTAATGGCTTGTAACATAGGCTCATGGGGCTTTACTATGTCATTTTAGGCAAGTAGTGAGTAAAAACTATCCTTGAATCATGTTTTTCAACACACTTACCTCCATAACTCAACCTTGTTTCCATTTTTTTAGATTGTGTGAAAGTTAATCCAAAAAGCTGATAACATTTTCATTAAATCCACTCTTATTCTTCCTTTTCAAGCTTTTGTTGGGTGTTTTCTTTCTTTTTTTCAGTTGTGCCTTATTTGTGAAGTCATTTTTTCTATTTTCTTCAATCCAAGGCAACTTTTCCTTTCTTTTCTTCAACGCACATAACTTCTTCATTTCTTTCTATGTTTCCCATCTAACCACCTCATTTTCATTGCTTTACCACAATAAGAGCCACCCTCAACTTACGGCTTTAGCTTGAGATGAAGCACACAATATCTATTCCCCAAACTAGGACCACTATTTGTAGCCACCTTGAATTTAGGCTTTTAGCGTCAATTAATATGCACATGTTTGAGGATAGACCATGGCCAATATTGAGGTATTTCATAAAAATAGGCTAGGCTAGCTACGTGTCAAGAAATAATAGGTACTTGAAAACCTTAAACAATTGGAACAAGGGATAAACTATCACATTTGGTAGGTGATTTAGCCAAAAGTGGACTTCACTAAAAGAAAAATGGCTTAGATTATTTCCCAATCTACCACATCACCAATGCAATATTAGAGTAATAAGGCAAATTCTGAGTCCATACATAATACATGAATGCGGCAAAATAAGCTCTCACACACATGGCATCGCAAGCACAATTAAGTATAGACTCACAGGTCATGCTTCAAGCATCAACTAGCCTCCCCTTTATCAGAACAAACATTGCCAAAGATAATCATATGCATGATTGCACTAATAACCAACAATCTCAAAAATTTTGAGGGTATCGAATTTTTAAAAACATTCAAAAAGTATTTAAAGATAATATATATGCCAAAAGATAATAACCACTATATATTTACAAATTATCTATACTACCTAAACATGCCAGTTCAATAGAAATTAAAAACATCCACAAGTAAAAAGAAGCTCGACAAGAAAATCTTGGGGTAAAAAATAAAGGAAGTTACGGACTTGAGTTTACTCGAACTTCACCCTAATCCATACCTTCCCACACCCCACCAAAAAGGAATACTTTCTCCTCAAAGTAAACATATATAATAAAATGAATTATCCGCGCATGCGCACGCGCTCAGACACAGACACAGACACACACACACACACACACATATATATATATATATATATATATATATTTAAAACCAAAATTTCAAAACCAAATATTCAGAACATATTTAAAACAACATTCAAAACAAAACATTTAAAAGTATCCAAAACATCAACAAAAAGAAAATATTGTCTGAAATAAGGAACAAAGTATCCATAAATAACAAGTAAGGAATGGGGTCAAAGTATCAAACTCTTAGTGCTCAAGCACCAACATCTGCCTGGTCCTGGGGGTCCTGAGCCATGGTCTCCTCCTTTGTAGTCTGGGATGCAGCAACATGTGAACTACCCTCTACCTGTGCTATCTGCTGCTCCCGATCCCTACTCAATGCTGCCATAGCTAGGGACTCCTGCACCACCTCATCCGATATCGGTTCCTCCTCTAATGCTGCTGCCTCATCGTCAGTCTTGGGCCTCTTTCGGCTCACCATTGGGTCATCACTCTCAAGAGGCCTCTTTTCGTAGGCATGTGGGCGGTCATCAAATAGGTCAAATATACCGTCACCCGTCGATGCCATCTCCAAGGCTGCTAACATCTGCAACAAGTCGGCCTTGAACTTGGCCAACTCCTTAGTCACTGCACTCATGTTAACAGGCCTGGCATTCGTGAGCCTTGTCTGGACCCAATCCTCGAAGGTATCTACTCTGGCATCCATTGCTCTGACTCTCTCATCTATCAAATCATGAGCAAATGCCTTGGCCCTCTCCTCTGAGTTCTAGACTATCTGACAGACCCATGGTCTAATCTGGCCAGCTAGCCTCTGCAACTGGAACTCCACTATCGCCACCACCAATGCCTGAAAAGCAATAGTAGATATAAGAGAATCAACCTGTATACTAGCAGGTGCTGGTGCAGGTGTGCTGGAATATGGCATCATCTCAATTTGAATAGCTGGAGATGGCTCTACGTTAGCTGGAGTAGCATTAGTAGTAGCTGGAGATGACTTCTTAGTCTGAGGCTCAACAGGGAATGGATCTGGTAGTGGAGGAGAAGATGCTCTTTGTAGGGCCATCGGGTTCTCATCATCTTGATCAGGCTAGGATCTATGGTGCATAGGGCCTCTATATATTGGTCAAGGTAAGGGTTAATACAAACACCTACTGCACTGCACAAGCGATGAATCAAGATACGGAATGGCAGTGAGGTGCTAGTCCTGACAGCAGACTCGTGAATATGCTCAGAAATAATCTAGGCCTAATCAATCACATAGCCGGCTATGATGTTGGCTAATAGCCCGACTTGCTCCAAGGTGATCACATTATCCGTAAATGTAGGCCAAATACACCAACGGATAATATTCCACCAAAACATGGCCCGGAAGGAGAGGTGGGCCTTCACTATTTGATCAGTGAGGTTTGTAATTCATGTAGGCTCAAAATTCTCCTTGCATATCTAGCTAACAATCCACCAAAGTAGCTTGGTTCTGACCCTTATGTCCTTCTCATTCACCACTTTCCTTATCTTTAAAATTTAATTAACATACTCCACAGTGGAATGAGGCACCCTGTAGTTGGTCCCGAACTAAACTTGTTGAATGGTCTCCTTGAAAATATCAAATCTCCGACCCTTGACCAATACCACTCGTAATTTATCCTGATCAATAGCCTTCTTGTTATTAGGCAATCCTCGGAGGAGAGTAGCATAATATGCTGTATAAAACTATGTACACAATTATATAAAAATAAATAAGAATCATCACATGTGTGTGATGAAATCAAACAAGGAAACTTACCACTTGAGAGAGTGAAGAACAAGAAAAGTGCAATGAGAAACCAAAAAGGGAGCTGAAAAATCCTATAGAGTTGATGTCAGAAAATTTCACTGGAAATTGATGTGGGTTGATGGAAAATTTGGTTGGAGAAGTTGAAAGGGTTATTGGGAAGCTTAATGGAGAAGAAATTCGTTTAAAATGAGTAGTTTAGGGGTCAAATGAATTTTGACCCCTTTTAATACTCAATCGAGTCACCAATTAATATTCTGTAGGTCGGGTCTACAAAACCCCGAGTCGTATGGTGTCCTACGACTCATAAGTCCTAGTCTTGTTGCGAACCAAACACTTAGAAAAATTTAAGAATCCATACTTGGGCACTTCGAACCCCACTTACGACTCATATATGACCCCATGACTCGTAAAGTTGGCTCATAGTGTGAGTGAAAACTTTAATTCCTTACTATTTCCCTCTATGAGCCATGAATACTGATCTGCTATCAAATTACAACACATTGGATGCCTTAAATAAAGGATTTTATGAGTTTTTAAAGTAATTTTTAGCGTTTTGATGTGTTTTTATGTTAATGTTATAGAAAAGTTAGGTTGGCATGATTTTGAAGAAAAGTTGCAGATTTTGCTGAAGCATAGGCCATATGAACCGTCCTACGAATTGTAGCTTACACTACGAGTCATAGGTTGTGTCATAGTTGGAATCAGAGACCAAAAATCAGAAATCTTCCAAGTGAAGTTTACCCCTATGAGCTCAGCCTACAAGTCGTAAGATACACTATGACTCGTATAGTTGGATTCGTAGCAAGAATTAGAGAGCCAAATTGGTGGACGATAAACTGATCACCAAGGCTATGAGACCAACATATGAGTCGTAGCTCAAGTAATGACTCACACCTATGGGTCGTAGCAGTTTAATCGAAGATGCCAAGACCATGATATGAGACCACGACTGACTCGTAGGCCAACCTATAGGTCGTAACTGTGAAATTTATCAGATGCCAGTTGTCTTTTCAAGATAATTCCTAGGGTTGTTTTGTAAATACTATAAATAGTTTAAGTTAGGTTTTTGAAGGAAGTTCAAACAGTAGACACTTCTCCATTACATTTTGAAGCTCATCTTAGATTTTTAGAGTAGATTATTATTCTCGTTGGGAAACCCATTTTGGGAATTGCAAATCTTGCTTTGTACTCATTGTGGATGAATCAAGCTTGTGGGTTTGCAACTTGTGGTAGCTACCTCCTTCATTGTTATTGGTGAAACTCTCAATTATGTCTATTATGTGCATTTTTATGTGTTTTATCTTAGGCTTGAGTAGCTAAACACCCATAACTTGGGGTTGTGATGGGTAGTTTACTTGAGATGACCTATGTCTTATGCATATCCACGATTGGGATTTTGCATTTATTATTTATTTTCCTTCATGACTAATGTTGTTTGGTAGTGGCCAACACCAAACCCTGCCTAATATCACAATATCGACCAAGGTAGTGCCGAATAAGAAAAGGGAAGTAGATGACAAGATTCGGTTTATGTTTTCCCGTCTAATCGACCAAATCTGACCAAGGGGAGGTTGACTGGGACAATAGGTAATGGTTAGTTAGCACACCATGGTGGCCAACCAAGCACCACGGTGAAATTCGACGTTCACCTTCACAAGAGGGTTGTAAGAACCTAAGTTACCGTTCTATGTGCAATTAACTGATCATAGTCATGTTACCTAGGGTAATTGAGTCAACGAGCGATGGGGAAGACAATTCCCAAGTTGTCTCCAAAATTGAGTGTTTCCCCGAATTTTAATTAGTGTTTATTTTATGTTGTCTTTGAATCACAACAAACCACCCTCCTTCTAGAGATTGTAGTTATAAATATTAGGAATGATAAGTAGTGAAAGCTTGTAGTCAAGCCATGTATTCCCTATGGATTAAACCCTCACCTCGATTAGGTTAGTTACTGATAGTGACCGCTTTCTTATTGGAGCATGACCATAATAAAAAATTATGGCCCCATTCCCGAGGAATACAACTAGGTTTTGACTTGAAATCACTATTAGTTAGTTCTAGTATTGATTTATAATGTCTCTTGTACTTTACTTTTGTTTGGTTTTTGTTATTTGATTTCTTTTGCAGGGTGTACTAGGTTATATGCCCAACTAAAATAGCCAAGGCAATCCCTTAGCTCCACTAAATTTAGGGATCCGTTGACTACCAAGAAGGATGGCTTGAGTCAATAAGTACGTTTAGGTTGAGGAGGATATGCATGTGAATGAGGAAGACTTAAGAAGAGAGGAGAATCCACCACCAAGGTTTAACTAGCCATAGCCTAGACATTTCAATGCAAATGCATATAGATGGAATTAATACCGATTAAATCCAATGGCGATAGATGTTACTGGTTCTATAGTACTGCCTCTCTATCGGCAGATGCTAAGTTCGTGGTATCAAGTGGATTGCTCCAGATGCTCCAAAATTATGGCTTATTCATAGGGCTACCGTCAGAGGATCCCCACTGTCATCTTCAAAATGTCATCTTTGTGTGCAAAAGTTTGAGGGGGAAACAAATATTTCTGTTGACGCTATTGGATTGAGGGCGTTCCCATTGTCACTTACTTGCAATGCATCTATATGGTTGTCTGAACTTCCTCCGGGCACCATCAACAGTTAGGCTCAGCTGCAGAGAGTGTTCCTAGAAAGACATTTCCCAAGGTCGAAGAAGCTGAAACTTAAGGACCAAATCAATAACTTCGAGCAATTGCCTGGAGACTCTCTTAGCACTACATGGTAGAGATTCACAGAATTCTTGAGGATGGTCCCTGATAAAAAAATTATTGATGATGCTTTGGTCAAGATCTTCTATAGAGCACTTGATCATAATAGCAAAGCTTGCGCCAACACGATCATGGGAGGTCTTTTTCTTAATCAACTACTTGAGCTAGTGGCTAAAAGAGTGGAGCAAGTGGTGAAGAACAACAGAGCATGGGGACAGAGTGAATGTGGTAATATAAAGAGTTCTTATGTGGTTACCACAAATAGTGAGCAAGCAAAAGTGAATGAAGCGATTATGGAGCAACTTGATCAACTCCGTATGAGCATGGATTTGGTATTGAACCAAAACCAAGCTAGTTTGAAGGACATAGCTCACCAACCCCTACTTACTCCTATGTATGGTGATGAATTCTTTGATGAGGATGCCTGTTATGTGAGTAACCAAATGGCAGGTTTTTGGAATAACCCCCAAGGGTCCAATCCAGATTATTGGAGGCAAGGTTTCGGCAATCAAGGTCGGAACTTTAACCGTGATAAGGTGTAAAGAGATAATAGGGGTGGATACTATGAGAGAGAAGTAGTGTCAGACGCAGAATGGAGACGGGAGGGCTACAAAATGGTACTTATGCACCACTACACAATCATGATGCCAGATTAAGAAATTATAGGATCGAAGATATATTTGAAAAGTTGTTAAAGCGAGCAGACCATCAAGATGAGATTCTAAAGGGAATGAAAGCAGATATCTCTAGTATTAATCAAAAGATAGAGTCTCATTCAGTGGCAATCAAGCAACTTGAGCAACAATTTGGACAAGTTTCTTCATAATTAAACCAATGCCAAAAGGGCACCCTACCAAGAAATACCATTCAAAATCCTTAAAATGATGGGTATTTCATGGCGGTGATGACTCAGAGTGGCAAGAGCACAATAGATCCCCCTATGCCTGTTATTATGGATGAAGTCGTTGAGAAAGATCTTGGTGGTGAAGCTGATGTTGAGGTACAAGATCCGAAGGGTGTTGGTATGCAACAAGAAGAGATAAAGGAGCATGAAAAAGTGAAATCCATCCAAAAACCTCCTCCTCCGTTCCCTCAAACACTCAAGAAGAATGAAGAGGAGGATAAATTCAAACACTTCCGCTCAATATTGAAGCAACTCTCCATCAACTTCCCTCTCCTAGAAACATTGGAGAAAATGCCAAGATATGCTAAATATATGAAGGACTTAGTCATTATGAAATATACTTTGAAAGAAGAGCTTCTTAAGAACTCCAACAATGTAGTGCGATTATAACTAAATGCCTTGCTTAAAAGTGAGAGGATCCTGGGGCATTCACCATTCTTTGCACTATCGGCGACGTTGAATTTGCAAGAGCATTATGCGACTTAGGAGCAAGCATCAATTTAATGCCTTTTTCGATATTCAAAAAGTTTGGCCTTGGTACTCCTACCCCGACTCGAGTGAGGTTGCTTATGAGAAATCGAACCATTAAAAGGTCGAAGGGAATCCTTTTGGATATGCTTGTTAAAGTTGATAAGTTCATCTTTCCGACAGATTTTATGATCCTTGACTGCAAAGTTAATTTTAAGGTGCCCATCATTTTGGGGAGACCTTTTCTGGCGACTGGGAGAACACTAGTTGATATGGATTCAGGTCAGCTGCGGTTCAAGGTTAATGATGCAGAAGTTGTTTTTGATACTCGCCAATCCATGAAACACCCAGATGAATGCAAGAGTGAGGTGTAGACCCTCGATGATAGTTGATAAAGGAAGATGACAAAGTTGGGCCACGATGTTAAACAAGGCGCTTCTTGGAAGGCAACCCAAGCATATTGCTAATTATTTGTTTGTTTGAAACTTAGAGTAGTAGTAGTTTGATTTAAATTTAGAGACAATGATGCAATTGTAATAATTTTGAGGATATTTGTGCTTTGAGATGTGGTTTGTAGGTGAGAAGGAAAGAACTAAAGATCTAAAAAGAAAATTGGACTTAGAGCAGCTCCTACGAGCAGGCCTATAAGTCGTAGTCTTCATTATGACTCGTAATCATGCCTCGTAGGAGTAAATAGTGAGTACTTGAAGTTGGCACATACACTATGAGCCAATCTTACGATTCGTAGGATTTCCTATGAGTTATAAGTGGGGTTCGTAGTGCCTAGGTCTGATTCCCAAATTTTTACCAAGTGTTGGGTCTGGTATGAGATCGGGACCTATGAGTCATAGGACTACCTATGACTCATAGTCAGGGTCTCGTAAGATAAATTTAGAATCTTAAAGGATGAACCATTTTAAGTTTTAAGAGAATTGCATCTCTTGGCTCTTTATTCCCCTTCTTGAAGCTCCCCTTTTAATTTTTAACTTCCACCATCATTCCCTATAATTTTTTCATGCATAATAACATTTTCACCCACTAAAATTCCTAAGAAATTAAAGTGTGCACCAAGAACTCTGCTGATTTTTCTTCTTCATATCATTTATTCATTCATCAGGTAAGTTTTAGTGATTAAAATTGGTTTATCTTTGAATAAGCTCTTGTCAGATGGATGCATGGATGAATGTCTTAGGAGCATAGTCATGTGAAAATAACTGTGACAGTGAGAAGAATGTGATATGAAAGTGTTTGCTTCCACTCAAAGTAGTCTTGGAGTCTATCCGTGCTTAGTGAATGATCTTGTGTTTTGTTGCATAATTTATTAGTCGTTATCATATGAAGATCATGTGGGACTGAAATGGTGGATTGAGGGGTATTACCATTTTACTTTCAAATATGTGATGATGTTGATACCTCTGAAAGAATTTAGAACTGTTAAGGGTTGATTATTGCTTTGTTTTGTTATGACTAGTGATGAAGGATGTTTAGATTTGTTGCGGTGTTGTCCATGTCTTTGTGTTGTAAACTTCTGTGCTTGCTTGAGTTATTATTGGTGTAAATGGATAAGTTGTAGAAATCTGAGATGCTTTCTGTTTTCTGCTACGATGACTCACTACGAGTCGTAGTGACCCCTTGTAGAAGTTAACAGTAATTTAGGGTGCCTTATCATTTTCCATGCGCACAACACCCACGAATCGTAGCACCTGTTATGGGTCATAATTGTGACCTCGTGGCCTTGATCTTAATTCTCTATCTGACTCTGAAATGAGCTACAGCAGAGACTACAACTCATAGGCCCCTTAAGAATCATATCTATGCCTCGTAGCTTATTCTAGAATGTTTTTTATATTTTGGGTGAGTTCTATGATGCTAAAGTATGACTCGTAGGTTTCCCTATGACATTTATTTGTACCTCTATCTGCAGCTTGCCACTGGTTCAGGTTGTTTTTACTTTAGTAATTGCAATGTTTTTGTGTAGTTGTTTCATTTGATACTTGTTAGTTGGAATACAACATCTTGGTGCTCATGCTTTGACATGCTTGCAGAGAAAATATCTTCAAGGGGACGACAGAGTGTTGCTTTTGTTTGAGGACATTTCCTAAGAGATGAATCTCTGAGGAGGACCAATCAACTGAGGAGATGCATGTGCACCCTGACCTAGTAGCGAATGTGCCCTTGGCATGAGAACAATCAACCAGAGTAGCGACAAAAGTGGACAACCCCTCCTAGTTTGATGAAGAGGGTGAAGAAACTGAGTGAGATGATTATGACTCCACCTTTAATGTGGATTCTTTTGAGGTGTCTTAGGATCATTTAGAAGAGACTGTTCCTCCATAGCCTGATGATTCAGCGTACAGTGCCACCTCCACCAAGCCTTAAAACACAAGGTGGTGTATTCCGGGCATGAAAGAAATCTATGATAAGGAACTGGAACTTAAGGGTCAAGGGAGGCTAGTTCAAACATTTCACGAGGAGGCAAGGTTGAAAGTTTCAGGGTTGAAAGGTGTACCAGGTTTAGAAGCTGACATTGATCGCCATGGATTAGGATGGTTATTGCAAATGCTGGGGAAGTACGCTCCTTACTTGGTCTGGGAATTCTATGCTTCATATTATGCTACTTTATGTAACAACCTCCCAAGGCTCATGAACCCCATTGATGCACCACAACTGAGTGAAGTCATGGTTAGGGCTCAGATAGTCGACATCTCAGTAGAGACTATTCAAAAAGTGCTATTCAGGACGAATTACAGAGCCTTAAACTCCACAACAGAGTATGATCGTAGGATGGCAGACATAAGGAAAATAATTAATCAGAATGATGTTGGGCTAAAAACTAAATTATTAAGGTGGATAGCAGGCCAAGTTTGCCAAGAAGGCGTCAAGCCAATATGGGTTATAGACTATACCAAGCATATTCTGAAGGCCCATATCTCATGTAGGGCAAAGGTCTGGTGGCCTATCATTCGGATATGTATTAGGCCCATATTCACGGATAATGTGATCACATTAGAGAGGGCTGTGTTATTGGTGAGCATCTTGGCAGGGTATGAAATCTATAGGGATCAAGTTTTAGCAGAGTAGATTCATGAGTTAGCAGTCCGCACTCATTAGGCATTGTCATTCCCCATTTTGACTCATAAACTATACAAAGAGGTGAGTGTAATGGTGTCTCTTCACTTGGACCCTGATGTACAGGCATTGCGTACGATGGATCCCAGCCTAATCAAGGCTGGCGAAAACCCAATAGCCGTACAAAAAACTGCCCCACCTCCTATTCCAGAGCCATTTTTGGTCGAACCACAGGTCCCAGGTTCACCTCAGCTACTACCGGCACTACTCTGGCTACTACATAGCCCACACCTGTGGTCGAGATTGAGTCTACTCGATCCTCTAGCACACTGGCACTAGTAGTATCTGCTTTGCAAGTTGACCCTCTTTTCTCTGCAACTTATTTTAGGCTTGTTGCATAGGGTTACTGTAGCAGAGGGGATATTACGTGAGCTTTCGGTGCAAGTTCGACAATTGATTGAACAGACTGTTCGGGACTCCTAGGAGAGGATTAAGGCATATATTCATGATTTAGTTGATGAGAGAGTCTGAGAAGTAGATGCCAGGGTTTATGCGTTTGAGGCCAGAGTTCAAAAGAGGCTTGAGGGAGCTATGCCTGCCGATATGAGTGCATTTACTGAGGAGTTAGTTAAACTCAAGGCCGACTTATTGCAGATGTTGGCAGCCCCTGTTCAATCCCCAGAGAGAGCACCGGTGGGAAATGAGGCATTTGATTGGCTCGTTGACCAACCGGACACTAGAGGGAGAGGCCTCTAGATCATGTTAATCCTGAGCCGACCCCAAAGAGGCCAACACCTGAGGAGAAGGAGCCTATACTTGAGGAGCTGGTGCAGGAGTAACTTTTATTAGCTACTCTTTAGATAAACCGAGCACAACACACCCCACTTGGAGAGGGTACTTCTGTCACTTCAGCAGAGGAGGAGAGCTAGCCCTAGGACCCCACAAATAAGTCTGAGACTAGTGCTTGATGCACCTTGATGTTTGACTTTTTTTGACCCTAGTGCTTATTTTTTTATGATTGAATACTTTGTTTTCTTTTCAGACAATCTTTTAATTTTTTGTTGCCTTTTGGTTGTGTTTAAATATGTTTATGTTGAATGCTATTTTTACTTCTACTTTGGATGTTTATTTTTGGTTTCTAGTGAATGTATTTATATACATTTCTATGTAATTGTGTTTTGGTTTTGTTCTTGTCTTTACTTTGAGGATAAAGTATCCTATTTTGCTAGGGTGGTGGAAGTTATGGATTAAGGTTAAGTCTAAGTAGCCTCAAGTCCATAACTTTGGATTAAGGTGAAGTCTGAGTAGCCTCAAGTCCATAACTTCCCTTATTTTTTGATCCCAAGGTTTTCTTGCCGTGCTTCTTTTTCCTTGTGGATGTTTATTTTCCTGTTGAACCAGCATGTTTAGATAGTGTAGATAATAGGTAAATTCATAGTAATGTAC
>JAOTQR010035041.1:0-15821 GCA_025774065.1 Solanum ossicruentum | reverse complement strand
TGTTACTTATTATACAGTGTATCCTGCCTTACATACTCAGTACATTATCTCGTACTGACGTCCCTTACGGGGGACCTCCATTTCATACTGCAGGTACAGGTGCTAGTAGCTCTCCCCAGTAGCGGTACAGGATATTCAGCGACTGTCACCAAGCTCCAGGTTGCTTCGGGGCTGGTATATGTCTAAAGATTGCATGTTTTTATTGCATAGGTTGTTGAGGCGGGGACTGTCCCGACCCTTATTAGATGTTTCTCTTTATTTAGAGGCTTTGTAGTCTATGTACAACAAAGTGAAGTCATGTCTGGTACTATAGACAACGGGGCTCCAACGGCCTAGTCATTTGCATTTCTTTTGGCTTGTTATCATTTTTTTTTATTATGTTAAAGGCATGTCAAACGAAGAAACCTTTTATAGTATGTATAGAAAAGCATAGCTACAGGTTGGTTCTCCCGAGCCTTATCGGCAACCGGTGCCGGTCCGCCCTAATGGGACTTGGGTGTGACAATCTCAATGTTACTTTCTCATTATCATGATTTTATTTCTAAATGCATGTATAATAAGAATTTGATAGGAAGAATGTATCTCCAGAGATGGCATACTTTTATATAATCTTTCCTTTATACTTTTAGCTCACAAAATGGTGCATTATTCAAATCCTCAGTTTCAACTTGATTTTTCATCTATAGAAAAAATAATTTTTCACTTTCTTAATAATAATTAGTATTGAAAAAGGATCTAAAATGTTAATTAACTATCAAATTTTGTACAAATCGCACTATGTTTACCATTTGGCTCTAAAAGGCACCACACATCAACGTACTGGCCACTTGATGGCATTATTCTTGGTATCCCAATTGAAAATATAATTTACTGCTTCACTGATTAATTTATTATATAATCAACTTGATATTTTTAAATCCCAACCCAATTTCGAATCCACATAATAACCTTTATTACCTGCCCTGATTTAAATTTCTAAACAAATTTTAACCTTCATCGACATTGAAATAATTTCTACAACTAGAAATGGCTAGCCTCCATTCCTGGCAACAAGCCAACTCCTACATCCAAACAAATTTATGTTACCATACTAAACTAAGAAACTACTACCACCTGGACAACCTCAAATATGATAACCCAATGTCTTAGGTCCTGATGACACCTCCTACATGCCACTAGAAGGTAAGTCGAACCCATAACCTAGAAGAAGCAACAATTTATTATGTTGAAGAGGAGGAATATAGAGAAAACAAGAAATAAATATCTAGGTAAAAGAAGATGAGATCAACAATGTGTAGAAAATATCACCAAGATCTGGTATATCGGTATTCGAGCTACTAATTCACCATAGGAGCGCAAAGCAAATGCAAATATATAAGTTAGTTCCTTCAATACATAATTAAGACTTGTAACACTTCCCTTAAATATTATATCTTAAATAGCCTTGAAAATATCAAAAAATCATTAGAATAATATCATTGTCAGTGACCACAAAAGGGATTCTATGGCTCACAAAAGTTTCCACGATCCATAAATGGATCTTTTGGTTACCCTTGTTACTTGGTGAAATTTTGACTCTTGACACTTAATCACAGACCAATTCTATAACCCGTGGATAATTATGAGGACTATAGATAGTGTCAGCAGGTGAGATTTAGAGTAAGGATAAAAGTTTTTTATTTCCATGAGGGGTATTTACGACCCCTAAAGATTTCTGTGGTCCACAATTAGTCTCATAGTTCCCTATTCCAAATCTAGTGTCCACTCTATGAAGGAGGTTTTTGTCACGACACAGTCCCGGTCATGATGGTGCTTGCTAGATCCCACCTATAGATAAGCCAATTATCAACCCTTAGGGTACATGTCCTAGCTTTCTAGTCCAAACCATAACCAATATGACAATATACATAACCGAAACCCACCCAGAATCTAGAAGTCAATTGTATAGAGCTATAGTAGACATAAGGACATATTATATACATATATCACTAATCACAATAATATACAAAATCAAAGTGCTCTACAAATACATAACACTATTGTACAAGGCCAACGTCTGGATTAAAAAGATGGCCATCAATAGGAAGGAGACTCTGAAAAAATTGGATCTGTCAATGCTCACCAAAAGTTTCCTAAGCGCTCCTGAAGTTCCCCACCACAGCTATCACAATCCACACCTGCACGTGCACTATTTACAGATGCAGAAGTAGGGATGAGTACTAGAAAAGACATCCAATAAGCATCATCGGTCGACCGAGTGAAGCAGTGAAAATAAATATAGCCCAAATATATAGAGAACTACAATAGTGTAGCAAAATGAACTCATATAAAGGCATAGGCATGTTTGGAAACCCACAAACCACAGCTGAAGTAATCGAAGTGAATAAAAATGATAACCTGAACCAACTTGAGTATCTAACATTGATACAAACTGACAAAGACTGCATAGGCTAATATCACAACTGCCCAACTTAGGCATAGTGTTGCATGTGGGTGGAAGGACCTAGTACCTACACTTATATGATAACTGGGACCCTATAAGCTCAGAAAGTACACCCCTACATGATATAGAACCAACAGATCAACACAGAATCCCTTATAACCATCATAGAATTCCACAGAACCATCACAGAGCCCAACTCTCCATATCATCCAAATAAGGGTCAGCTGTATGTAGGTGAAAGGCCCTAGTATCTAAGCCTGAACACCCTTGAGCCCCCATAAGCCTAGGAGGTACACCCACGCACAATTAGGGTGTGAATAGGTAAGTAGATCCATGGGTAAATAATCATGGGGCCTCGCCCCAACCATCATAAGTCAATCGAGTCCTTGACCCTGAGTCAGCACGTAGCACCCGATCTATACTCCACTAACTTGGAATTCAATCGAGCAGTCCGCCAGTGCCAGATAGTCTGACACTCAATATAACGATGAAATGTATCCCTCGCAGGAGAAAGAATCCACCTATCATAATTAAAAGTTTCTTATTATCAGTCTATCAATAATGAGACCTTACCCCCACAAAATATCAATCAACGAGGCACCATGCCCTAAGGAACTGCCATACCACGGTCTCGGAAACTCAGATGTGACCACTAGAGACTACAACCACGGGGAACGTCACCTGGGTCCAGACACTCGAACGTGACCACCAAAGACTTGAACAACAAGGTATGTCATCTAGGTCTCAAAACATAACATCAGAAAAATCTATCTCTCTAATCGGATCAGGATACCCCAGTCATATCATCTCTCCTAAGTAACAATAAACAACTCATTCCCAAGGTATGCAAGGAACACAGAGTAGCAGTTAACAACAGTTTATCAGTGTATAGACATTAATAATTAGAATAGAATCACACTCAGCAGGCAACCATGCTGCAGTATAGCCCACCCCACGTAATAGAAGTTAAAGTTCAATAATAACAGGGGTATCATAGGTGCCCCGGATAGATAGGCCCATCAAAATCACAGTATGCCCGTAATCAAGCAATGGTATGACATAGAATAAATGCACAGTCACCTGGTCATCATATCTTAGTTACAAAAAGCTATATACATTCATGTAGTTTCGAGTAAACTCAGAGCACATGCTCATTTCAGGGTACTAGCCCATATTTGTTACTTCCCAAGCTCTTTCTCTGTGTAAAGCAACTCATATAGTAGCATCGGTATAACCTAAGCTAAGGACCAAGAGGATAGATAAATGAAAGGATGTCACTTACACAAAATCATATCGAAGCCCACCTGCTATCAAGGATTTCGCCAAGTGAACCATTTGTCTACCTACCGATAATGTGCCCTTCTTTAAAAAAGATGCTAATTCCTAAGACTAACCCATATAGTAGTGTTTCATTATAGATAGCCCCAAGAAGTGCATAGTAGATAGCCTACACCTGGCTACTAGGGTCACATTCTTGTCTCTAACCCGCCAATGGCTCAGTAGCAACACCTCTCATATCACACAATGCAAGGCTCCCTTAGGGGTGCACTACACTCGTTCCTAGAACATGGTGTGTGTCTCCAGTCACTAACTAGTGGCACAAGTACATAATATATAACAACAATATACATGATCATGTAAACCAGATGGTAACACAGAATCATGTTTAATTAAGAAATTCTACTAGAAGTACTTAGAAAAGACATAAATAACCGCAGCCACATCATGCATATACATACCAACCAAATATAGATACTAGATTCTACATATAGGGTAGCATGTAATTATAGGTCAACCTCAATAGCTAGTATATTCCAGTAGTCTCAGACCACACGCACACACGAGTAAGGGTCAAGCTTAGTGCACATACCTGTAATATGTTCACAACTCCAGCCAATCCCTTTCAGGCCCTCTCATAGTCATATAATGTAAAAATTTCAGAAAATATAGCAGCTAAAGCCAACAAAGCCCATACTACAACAATTACCATCCTATAACATCATATATATAGCCCATAATACAACAACTACCGTCCCATAACTGTTACGACCCAAAAATAAGCGTGATGACACTCGTCATATCCCGTCAAGACAAGTCAGCCTACAACCCAACTATAACATTAAAATACGGAATTATAATAAAAACATGAAAGTTCAATTATGGAAGCTAAGTCAACTTAATGAAAATCCCCCAAAACCTGGTTGTCACGTGCACAAGCTTCTAATGTATTATAATAGATTCGAAAGGAAACACAAGTACCAAATGATATTGTCTCTAGAATAGAATAAAATCATAAATAGAAGTAAGAAGTCAGCTGGGATGGCAAGCAGCTACCTCTCACAATCTCCACAGGAAGCCTCAGACAGGGAAAGTAGAGAGTATCACGACAATCCGAGCTCGCAATCTACAAAATTATTGTAGCAAAGGGTGACTACCAAACACACGGTACTCAGCAAGTGAACTACTAAACATAAAATTAAGTATTATAGAATACAGGTACTTCCCAACACTCCAATCAAACCCCCACAACTACAACCTGTATATAATCAGCCCAGCATATCAGTTCACAATGTACATAACACAAAGCTCAATAACCATGCCAACTATTATATATCAACAACAACAGGGATCAAGTGCATCTATCACAAGTTTCACCAAAAAGCACTCACATGTTTATAAATGATAATGAGGTAATGCAATGCAATGCAATGTCAAATAGAATGATGCATGTCGGTCCTAGTAATACACACCCGCTGTCTCACAGTCTGGGACCTAGGGGGGACTTCTAGTCCATGCATCTTTCGCGATGTGCGACACTACCCTCAAATCATAGCATCCATCGCGGCGTGTGACACGTCCCTCAAATCATAGTATCCATCTCGGTGTGCCACACGATCCTCAAATCATAGTATATGTCGTAGCATGCGACACGAACCTCGAATCATAGTATCATTCTCTTTAATTTTCATTCTTTTTAAGTCCACAGAATACTTGTCACAAAAGTCAATGCAAATAGGCATGTTTACACAATAATGAGAAAATGCCTTATTTTAATAACAATTCATAACAACATAGTTCGGTACAACATCAATACTAACT
The DNA here is from genome assembly GCA_025774065.1 of Solanum ossicruentum. NCBI lineage: Eukaryota > Viridiplantae > Streptophyta > Magnoliopsida > Solanales > Solanaceae > Solanum > Solanum ossicruentum. Next base: position 10,279 of record JAOTQR010035041.1, on the reverse strand, counting down.
CAATACCTCAAAATTATTCTCAATGTCCCACACAAGAAGCACAAGATTTTATATACTTAGCAAAGGTTAAGAGATTCACTTGCCTTATATCAAGTCTCGAATTACGTCAATTCCAAAGCTTTTCCCTTTCTATCAAAATCCAATTCACCAAAATCTATTGAAATATAGCATCATAATTATATAATGAATATAACAACACTAAAATCAATTATTCGAGTGAAAAGGGTAAAATGTTTCAAAAACTTTATCACTAGAAAATGTCGTCGAAATCTGAAAATTTATACATGAAAATGTTCCCCAAGTGATAAGGAATTCAGTGGCAAAAGCCATTTCAAAAATGAAGCTAATATGAGGAAGAAATTGCATGTTAAAGTTTTCGAAATATATTAAAACCGCAGAAGTAAATATGCAAATTTTACCTCAAATGAAGCAACAGCATCAATTTCTGAAGCTTCCAGGTTGTTCATCGCAGAAAATTATACAATTTAGCCTTTTGAATCACTCAAATCGGATTAAAATTGAGAGAGAACTTGTAGGTTGAAGTTTTGAGGAAAATGTGAACGTTTTGCAACAATTATGCAGATTTAAGGATCTGTGAATAGTTCTGCTACGCCCATTTCAACATTTCCAGCAACCTCTCGCATTTAAATTTGATGCTCCAGCTTCATTTGGAGTCAAAAAAATATATTTCATATATGAAATCTGATTCAAAATAACATTCCGGACTCATTGTTGTGGTCAGATTTCTCATGGGAGATCGTTTTATTCCAATGTGGGTCCCATTTTCCAATATCGAAAACTACCAAGGTGGTCAAAACACACTCGGAATCCTCAGGAATTGAATGAATGGTCCTCCTAGCCCAAACTCAACATTCTAGATCCAATGGAAATATCAGAATTTGCAATTGAGGCCTCCTTGACCCAAAACTTGAGAAAGTTCATTTAAACGAGTTTCGGACACAAAAAACTCAAAATATTCCCAGATGCTCTAAACATTGTAGCGAAACTATTTCTAGTATTAGTTTGACCATCTGGAACTATTAAAATGTTTAGAATTCCAATTCGAGCTTCCGACCCCCGATTGTTGACCGAAGTCAAACTTTGATTCCGGTAACAACTAAAAATGCATCTTCTAACCTAAAATCTTCATTTTAACTCCAAATTAAGTTCTGCAAGTTTTCCTAGACCATATTCAACATTTTGGAGCTGATGGAATCTACAAAATCACGTTCCAATAATTGAAACTTAAAATGGCCTAAAAACTTAAATTTTTACAACTTAAGCCTTTAAAAACTCTTTCATTTGAAAAACTCAAGCTTATCACACCATATTTTCGAAATCAGACTTTTAGCATAATCCAACAATGACTCAAGGCAACTTTTAAGAAGGGCAAAAATAGTAAAAATGACTTTGACGGTCATTACATCATCCACTGCTAAAAATCATGTTCGTCCTCGAACATAAATTTAAAGAGAGTGCCTAAAGTTTCCAAAAGGTAAGGGTATTTAGCACGTATATTTGATTCTATCTCCCAAGTTGCCTTTCTAACTGGACGGTTCTTCCATTGCACCTTCACGGATGTTTTCTCTTTGTTTCTAAGCTTGCAAACCTGTCTATCCAAAATAGCAATAGACTCCTCCTCAAATGACAAGTCTGGATTCAATGCCACCGAATCGAATGAAAGTACATAAAACTCATTGGGTACATATTTTCAGAGCATAGAGACATGAAACATAAGATACACAGACGATAAGCTAGGTGGCAAGGCCAGTTTGTACTCCACCTCTCCAACTCGCTCTAAGATCTCAAATGGGGTAATGAATTAAGGGCTAAGCTTCACCTTTTTACCAAACCGCATAACACTGTTCATAGGTGACACTCTAAGCCAAACATGATCACCTACCATAAACTCCAGGGCTCGAATGCTCCTATCTGCATAACTCTTTTTTCAACTCTGAGCAGCCAACAACCAATCTTGAATTATATGGATCTTTTCCATAGAATCCCTAAGAAATTCTACATCTACTGAGTCCATCTTGGCGGAAGCAAACCAACCGATCGGAGATCTACACCATTTACCATATAATCCCTCAAATGGAGCCATCTGAATGCTGGAGTGATAACTATTGTTTTAGGCAAACTCTACTAAGGGCAAGTGTTGGTCCCAAAGGGTTCCAAAATCAATGACACACGCTCGCAGCATGTCCTCCAACACCTGGATAGTCCGCTCAGACTGTCCATCTGTTTGAGGGTGAAAGGCTGAGCTCATATCCAGTTGAGTACCTAGACCATGCTGCAAGGCCCTTCAAAAATATGAAGTGAAGAGTGAACCCTGATCAGAAATGATAGAAATAGGCACAATATGCAATCTAACTATCTAATTGGTGTAAAGCTCAGCTAACTTCTCTACTGTATACTTGACCTTGACTGGAATGAAATGGGTAGACTTAGTCAAGCGATCCACGACTATCTATATAGAGTCATAACCACCCACAGTAGGGGGCAAACCCACCACAAAATCCATGATTCGCTCCCACTTCCATGTAGGAATAGACATCCTCTGAAACTCACCTCCAGGATTGCTGACAAGTCAAACACTTAGCCACAAACTCTGAAATATACTTTTTCATACCACACCACCAATAGTGCTGACTCAGGTCATGATACATCTTCGCTTCTCCCGGATGAATGGAAAAACGAGTACAGTGAGCCTCCTCAAGAATCAATCTAATCAAATCACCTACCTTAGGCTTACAGACTCAACCTCAAATCCTTAAAACACCATCAAGATCAAGCACCTCTCCTCTAGTCACTTTGCCTTTGATGAGGCATAACTTCTTGGCCTCAAACTAACGCTCTTGAATCTGGTCCATCAAGGAAGAACAAGCCTCAAGGAAAGCAAGTACACCACCCTTATCAGAAAGCTATAACCTGACTATGCCATTAGTTAGACGTTGAACATCCCTAGCCAAAGGTCTCTCCTCCACCGGAATGGTGGCTAGACTCCCCATGCTAGAAGTCTTTCTACTCAAGGCATCAACCACAACATTCGCCTTCCCCGGATGATATAGGATGGTTAAATCATAGTCCTTTAGCAACTCCATCCACCTACCTTGCCTCAAGTTTAGATCCCTTTGACTGAATATATACTGAAGCCTTCTATGATCAGTGAAGACCTCACAATATACACCATATAAGTAATGACGTCACAACTTCAGAACAAATACCACAGCTGCTAGCTCTAAGTTATGGGTAGGATAATTCTTCCCATGAACCTTCAATTGTCTAGAAGCATAGGCAATCACTTTATCCCTTTGCATCTATACACCACCTAACCCTACTTCTGACGCATCACAATATACTGTAAAGTCCATACCTATCTCAGGTAATGTCTGAATGCGAGCCGAAGTCAACAAAGACTTGAGCTTTTGGAAGGTCGCCTCACATTCATCTGACTAATGGAAGACTACATTCTTTCGAGTCAACCTGGTCAATGGGTCTGCAATGGAAGAAAACCCCTGAATAAACTGTCGATAGTACCTAGCTAACCCCATAAAACTATGAATCTCAGTAGCTGAAGTAGGCCTTGCCCACCCTCTAACTACTTCCACCTTAGCCGGATCCACTCTAATCCCTTCCTTGGGCACCACATGCCCTAAGAATACTACCGAATCAAACCAGAACTCACACTTGGAGAATTTCACATATAACTTTTCCTATCTCAATCTCTATAGTACCAGCCTCAAGTGACGAACATGATTAACCTCAGTTTTGGAATATATCAAGATGTGATCAGTGAATACTATAACAAAAGAATCCAAGTACGGATGAAACACCTTGTTCATCAGCTCCATGAACGCTGTAGGGGCATTAGCTAACCTAAAGGACATCACCACAAACTCATAATAGCCATAACGAGTTTCAAGGGTATTTTAGGGATATCAGATGCTCTAATCCTCACCTAATGATAACCAAACCTCAAGTTAATCTTAGAGAACAAAGTTGCTCCTTGAAGCTGATCAAACAAGTCATCAGTACGAGGAAGAGGATATTTGTTCTTGACAGTCACTTTGTTCAGCTGCCTATAATCAATACACATCCTCATGGACCCATCTTTCTTTTTCACAAACAAGACTGGGGCAACCCAAGGTGACTCACTAGGATGAATAAACCCTTTGCTCAGCAAATCTTGAAGTTGCTCCTTTAATTCCTTCAACTAAACTGGAGCCATTCGATATGGAGGGATGGAAATGGGCTTTGTACCCGGCTCTAGATCAATAGTAAAGTCAATATCCCTATCAGGAGGAACACCTAGAAGGTCAGTAGGAAACACATTGAAAAACTCTTGAATCACCGGAATAGACTCCATAGAAGGTGGATCAACACTAGTATCCCGAATGAAAGCCAAATAAGACATACACCCACTATCAATCAACTTCTGAGCATGGACGTAAGAGATGACTTTGCTTGGATAAGAACCACTATCACCCTTCCCCTCAATTTTTGGTACCCCGGGCATAGCTAAGGTCACCGTTTTGGCATAGCAATCCAGAATAGCATGATATGGGGAAAGCCAATCCATCCCTAAGATAACATCAAAATTTACCATCTCCAAAATAATCATATCTACCCAGGTATCACACCCATACAAAGAAACAAGACAGGATCAATACACTTGATCCATCATTAAAGGCTCACCTACTGGTGTAGAAACATGAATAAGTACAGGCATATGATCACATAGCAAGTCAAATCCAGGTGAAAAGTATGATGACACATAGGAGTAGGTAGATCCCGATCAAACAATACAAACACATATCGATGACAAACCGGGATAATACCTGTGATGACTACATCAGAAGCCTCTGCCTCGGGCCTCCCTAGAAATGCATAGCAATGTGGTCCCTTACCACCTCCTATCTGATCAATGCCTCTACCCCTACTTTGTGGGACTATAGAACCACCAGCTCCTCTAACTGGAATGCGACCACCTCTATCCGTCTAAGCTCTGCCTCGCCCTCTATATGGTGGTAGTGTCGGTGGTCTAATCTAAACTGAAGATCTAGGATGGGGCCTATATTGTCCCTCCGATAAGGGACACTATCGTATCAGGTGATCAATATCTCCACAACCATACCAAAACCTTTGACTCTGGGAATGACGTGCGGATCTTGATGAACTACCATAGTTGTTTCTCCCTGTAGACCTACGATGTGTCTGACCACCCTCAGAAGCAGGTAATGATGCATGAATTAGTCCTCGATGGTAGGATCACCCACCCCCTCTATAGAACCCTCTACCTCCAGATGAGGTACCAGAAAACTAATCGGATGCACGGGTCCTCTTAGGGTCCCTACATTCTTCTCTCTCCATCAGCTCTGCCTCCTTAGCAGCAGTCACAACAGACTGGAAAGAGGCCCCATCTCTAGATACTCTAAACACTGCTTGTCAAATAGAATAGGTCAATCCTCTTATAAACCTACGAACTTTCTCTGTCTCGTTTGGAATGGTGGTTGTAACATGTCTAGATAACTGACAGAAATGGGTCTCATACTCGGTGACTGATAAGCCATCCTACCTCAAACTCTTAAATCTCAACCGACTCTCCTCCCATTCTTTTAGTCCATGACCAATACCCCAGTTGGTCCTATACATGTGACCCGCTATCAGGAAAAGAATTGTTATAGCTAAATGGAGATGGGCAATATCAGTCAGCCACAGACCCCCAATTACAGGATCTAATCCTCCATGAAAAGTAAGAAATTTTGCATATTTTGACCAGGTAAAAAGTGGGGTTGCTCCCTCGGTGGGATAAAGTTGAGCCAAAAGACCTCGATTTAAGATAAATTCAAGAGGAAGTGGTAGATGCATGGCCGAGGATTTCACATAAATAGCATCAACCAAAGACCCAGGAGAAAAATCTATCGTAGAAAGCACCAAAGAACATCACCTAAGACATTGTGGGAGATGCCACCGGCAAAGATACTAAATATGTCATCCAGTATGCTCTAGTTAGCCGACGAAGCTGAAGAGTAACATATCGAACCCCATGTGACTCAGCTAAGCCCATAGTATCCAATAGCTCCCTACAAGTAGTCAGAATCTCATGAGCATCCTCTGTCCTTCCACCCTGAAATTGAGGTGGGTTCATCTTCCTAAACATCTCATATTAGCTCTACTTACTCTTAATCAATGTAGCCAAAGGTGCACCCTGAACCTCAATAGCAAGTACAGGATCAACCTCAACTCTAGCACCCACTGGTGGCTACTCTATCGGATCATGGACCAGTGGAACATGATGCTGATCTGGGTCTGAGCTCCTCTTCCGGTTTGAGAACCGCCTGGCATGCCTCTTGTATTACCGCTCGGACCAAAACTCTCAAGTACATTCAACACCCTCAATAAAGTATCCTGCAACAAAGGCGAGGCTACATACTATGAAGGAACCTGGTTCCCTCTAAGGCCAGTCGTAGGCTCTGAAGAGACCTTCCTAGCACGACCTCTCGCTAGTGCTGCTCCACGAGAACGACCTCTAGCTCGAGCTCTACCCCTACCTCTAACTGGGGCCTCGACAACTGACTCAGGAGTTGCCTCGCCTCTGCCACAAGATACAGTAGCTCTAGTCCTTGCCATTTGTCAAAAGAACATGGGCATAACTCAGTACCAACGAACATAACCACGCACGATAAGAGAGAATAAATAAAGGAAAGTTTCCTAACAGTCTCCATAGCCTCTCAGAGATAAGTGCAGACGTCTCCATACCGATCCTTGAGACTATACTTAGACTCAGCTTGTATGCACGTGAGACCTATGAACCTAGGCTTTGATACCAACTTGTAATAAACCAAAAATGGGCGTGATGGCCCTCGTCTTATCCTACCAAGATAAGTCAGCCTATAACCCAACTATAACGTTAAAATGTGGAACTATAATAAAAGCATGAAAGTTCAATTGTAGATGATAAGTCAACTTAATGAAAATCTCCCAAAACTTGGTTGTCACGTGCACAAGCTTCTAATGTATTACAATAGATTCAAAAGGAAACACAAGTACCAAATGATATTGTCTTTAGAATAGAACAAAATCATAAATAGGAGTAAGAAGTCAGCTGGGATGGCAAGCAGCTACCTCTTACAATCTCCACAGGAAGCCTCGGACGGGGAAAGTAGAGAGTATCACCACAATTCGGGCTTGCAATCTACAAAATTATTGTAGAAAGGGGTGAGTACCAAATACACGGAACTCAGCAAGTGAACTACTAAACAAAAAATTAAAGTAATATAGAATACAGGTACTCCCAACACTCCAACCAAACCCCCCACAACTACAACCTGCATATAATCAGCCCAGCATAATAGTTCACAATGTACATAACATATAACTCAATAACCATGCCAACTATTATATATCAACAACACCAGGGATCAAGTGCATCTATCACAAGTTTCACCAAAAAGCACTTACATGTTTACAAAAGATAATGAGGTGTAATGCAATGCAAAGCAATGTCAAATAGAATGATGCATGTCTGTCCTAGTGATACATACTGGATATCTCACAGTCCGGACCCATGGGGGACTTCTAGACCATGCATCTGTCGCAGCATGCGACATAACCCTCGAATCATAGTATCTATCATGGTATACGACACATCTGTCGAATCATAGTATCTGTTGCGGCATGAGACACGACCCTCGAATCATAGTATCCGTCGTGGAATGTGACACGACCCTCGAATCATAGTATCATCCTCTTTAATTTTCGTTCTTTTGCAGTCCACAAAATACTTGTCACAAAAGTCAATGCTAATAGGCATGTTTACACAATAATGAGGAAATGCCTAATTTTAATACAATGCATAATTCACAACAACATAGTTCAGTACAACATCAACACTAACTCAATACCTCAAAATCATTCTCAACGTCCCATACAAGAAGCACAAGATTTTACATACTTAACAAAGGTTAAGAAAGTCACTTGCCTTATATCAAGTCTCAAATCACATCAATTCTAAAGCTTTCCCTTTCTAGAACACTCCAATTCACCAAAATCTATTCAAATATAGCATCAACAACAACAACAACATACCCAGTAGAATCCCACAAGCGGGGTCTGGGGAGGGTAGAATGTACGCAGACCTTACCACTACCTCATATAAGTAGAGAGGTTGTTTCCTGTGAACCCTCATCTCAAAACCCATAAGCAGAAAGAACTAGATATGACAAAAACAGAGGGGAAGGGAACAAAAAGAAGATGCGACTACTAATGAATTGCACATTGCAGTATGTAAATATGATAAAAGTGATAAAAGTAGCACAAAAATACGAAAGATACGGAGACCACATGAGTACCCCTGTCAACCCTATTATACCCCAAGACCGTGCATCCACCTAACCTTACCAATTAGCCTGCTATTCTAATACGCGATTTCCACTTCTTTCTATCTAGGGTCATGTCCATAGTGAGATCAAGTTTCACCATATCATGTCTATCACCTCCCTTAGTACCTCTTCAGTCTACCTCTACCCCTCCGAGTAGTTCCCACAGCCAACCTCTCGCACCTTCTAACAGGAGCATCGGTATTCCTTCTCTGCACATGTCCAGACCATCACAGTCTCGCTTCCCTTATCTTTTCTGCCACCGAGGCCACCTCTAGCTTCTCCCGAATGGTCTCATTCCTAACCTTGTCACTCCTGGTGTGACCAAACATCCATCTCAACATCCTTATCTATGCAACATGCATTTTTTGAACATGGGCATTTTTAATTGGCCAACACTCTATCCCATATAATAACGATGGTCTAACCACCTTTCTATAAAACTTACCTTTGAGTTTAAGTGGTATCTTCTTATCACACAACACTCTAGAGGCAAGCCTCCATTTAGTCCATGCTGCATCAATACGGTGGTGACATCATCATCGATAATGACACTAAAATCAATTATTCAGGTGAAAAGGGTAAAATGGTCTAAAACTTTTGTCACCAAAAAATGCCATTGCAATTTGGAAATTTATACATGAAAATGTTCCCTAAGTGATAAGGAATTCAGAGGCGAAAACCATTTCAAAAATGGAGCTAATATGAGGAAGAAACCGTATGTTAAAGTTTTCAAAATATATTAAAAACGCAACAATAAATCTGCAAATTTTACCTCAAACAAAGCAACAACATCAATTTTTGAAGCTCCCAGGTTGTTCTTCACAGAAAATTATATAATTTAACCTTTTGAATCACTCAAATTGTATTAAAATTGAGAGAGAACTTGTAGGTTGAAGTTTTGGGGAAAATGTGATTTAAGGGTCTGTGAATAGTTCTGCCACGTGGCAGGACCTTATTGGGCCACGTCACCCACTCGTTTCAGCATTTCTAGCAACCTCTCGCACTTAAATTTGATGCTCTGGATTCATTTGGAGTCGAAAAAATACAGTTCATATATGAAATCTGATTAGAAATAATATTCCAGACTCATTAGTATGGTCAGAATTCTCATGGGAGATCGTTTTATTCCAATATGGGTCTCATTTTCCAATATCAAAAACTACCAAAGGGGTCAAAACACACTTGGAATCCTCAGGAACTGAATGAAAGGTCATCCTAGTCCAAACTCAACATTCTAGATCCAATAGAAATATCAGAATTTGCAATTGAGGCCTCCTTGACCTAAAACCTGAGAAAGCTCATTTAAACTAGTTTTGGACTCAAAAACTCAAAATATTCTCAGAAGTTCTAAAAATTGCAGAAAAATCATTTCTAGCGTTAGTTTGACCATCTGGAACTATTAAAATTTTCAGAATTCTAATTTGCACTTCCAACTCCCGATTGTTGATCGAAGTCAAACTTTGGTTCCGGTAACAATTAAAAATGCAACTTCTGACCTAAAATCTTCATTTTAACTCCAAATTAAGTTCTGCAGTTTCCCCTAGACCATATTCGACATTCCGGAGCTGATGGAATCGACAAAATTATGATCCGACAATTGAAACTTAAAATGGCCTGAAAATTCAAATTTTTACAACTTAAGCCTTTAAAAACTCTTTCATTTGAAAAACTCAAGCTTATCAACATATTTTTGAAATCTGACTTTTAGCATAAGCCAATAATGACTCAAGACAACTTTTAAGAAGGGAAAAAATAGTAATTTGGCTGAAAATACCAAAAATGATCTTCAAGGTCATTATAATAACATCATATATACATACATACATATACAATTACCAACCCATAACATTATATACATACATATATACATATACACACACACACATACACACACA
>JAOTQR010035011.1:0-15823 GCA_025774065.1 Solanum ossicruentum | reverse complement strand
GATTGATAACCCAGTGCCTCAAAGGCTCCCGCCCATTGTGGGGTAAGGGGGGGCCGGATGTACGCAGCTTGACCCCTATGTTTAAAAACATAGAGCGACTGTTTTCGGATGACCCATGATGAGCGACGAAAGTTGCATTCACTAACTCCTACTTTATAATTGAAAGAAGCGCAGTTTAAAGAGCCATTTTGCTTTATTCCATCATACCCCAAAGCCAAAAAATAGTGAATCTTTGGCTCCATCCAAATGGCAAGCTATTAAAAAATCACTTAGCAATTTTTAGGATAAAGTCAGTACATATTGTAATAAAAGTTTTGAATTAAGATGTGACACCCAGTGAAATTACCAAAATACCCCTAGAAAGAAAACATATGTATAACGCGTCTTCTCGTGCTTCGTTTGCAGATCCGAGATTGAATTTGCAATCAGCGCGAAAAATTGAGTGGAAAAATGGTCTCGATCCGATTTTAGAGCAATGGGGTTAGAAAATAATTTTCACTAATTAATTTCGGGACAGTGAGGGTGTGCCCAGGGTGCGACGCACCTGGAATGTGAACCCACACTTATGTTTTTTAAATTTTTTGACAGGATTTGGAAATCACGAATTTTAGCAAAATACACATGTCTGCGCCCCAGGCGCGACGCGGATATGGTATTACGGGGTGAAATTTCTCTTTTTATTTCTAAGAAAGGATAGTTTCGACTTTTACATCCTTCTAAAGCATAAAGTACGTCAATTTTCACCAACTAATTCCTAAAACATACGATTTAACCTCATTAATGTTAGAGAGTTTTCCAAGAACTCAAGTGTATACTCTAAGGAAAGGTTAGGGCTTTCAAGAATTCTCTCCAAACCTTCTAAAAAGTTGATTCCTTAGGTATGTAAGGCTCTCCAAAAATTATTCTACCATTATTTGAGAATCTTTAATCACTAGCTTCCACCCAAGGTTACAATTACAAGTTGAGAACAAAGTTTCCTCTATTACTAGCAAATTTCATCAAGATACTATTCATGCATATTTTCTTGATAAGGATCGTGACTCTTGTTGATTTTATTATTAAGCTAAGATATTGAGGTGAGATTTACAACTATGGTTGATATTATGAGAACCCTAGATTTACTTCATGAAAGATTATAAAGTTCACAAATTGAGTTAAGTTTAAGAAGTATTTAAAGTTTGGTATTTGCAAGATAGTTGAGTAATACATGTATGATTTTGAGATACTTGTAATGATACTATTTTCAGTCAAAGAAAAGAGTCAAGTTGAGAAAAGTTTAAGAGAAGTAAGTTGGGCTAAGTCCTAGATCAAAGAAACATTTTGAGAACTCTTATTCTTTAAGTTATGAGCATTATACAAGTATTTTGGGAGTAGTATTGAGCATTGATATGAGCGAGATTAATAATAATAACTTGAACTTATAAACTACATAGCCAGCGTAGGATAGGATTGTACCAAGGTACAACTCTTCACTTACCAATGAGATAGCCCAGTTTTGGGATGGATCCACTCCCCTAGTTTTCGTTCTTTACCCCAGCAAGGTATGAGATGACTCTGGAAGCGCAGACAAGATGTTGCATCACCACGAAGCTTATAGTGGTAGTTCTCGATAGGAGAAACTCCCCAAGTTAAAGTAAATTGGTTTCACATATAGATTTTTAGATGTCGTGTCACCACGAAGCTTATAGTGGTGGTTGTTGGTAGGAGAAACTCCCAAGTTAAAGTAAATTGGTTTCACACATAGATTTTCAGTATTGTTTTATTTTCAGTATATATTGCATTGTTATTTAAACTACTTTATTTTTAGATATGTTTTAGTTACTTTGAACATATTACCTTACCCTGAGTTTCTGTTTTGGCCATTTTACATACCGTACATTCCATGTACTGACGTTCTTAGGACCTGCATCAATTTGTGATGTAAACGCAGGTGACAGTGTCCCTTAGCAGACGCTCCGTTGAGGACCAGACATTCATCCACTATTGGTGAGGTCTCTTCTCAGTCAAGGGCTTTTGAAGTTTTTATCTATGTTCTCCTTCTTAATATTTCATATCAGTTATGGTTACCATGGGCCTGTCATGGTATTTGTCCAGATTATTCCAGAAGAAGTTCCATAAACTATATGATAGGAGTTTCTATTTTAACTTCGGTTGTTGTTGAGATATTCCTTATGTTTGGATTGTCTAGAGTTTTGCAATGTTTTCAGCTTGTTATACTTAAGCTTTTCTTTTAACATTTAAGCCTTCCGCTGAATAATATAGTCACGCCAAGTGGTTTGCTTAGTATCAGAAATGATTCTGGGTGCCGGCCACGCCCAGGGTGTGAACTTGGGGCGTGATAAACTTGGTATTAGAGTACAGAGTTCAAAAGTCCTAGGGATTCTATGGAATGTGTCTAGTAGAGTCCGTATTATGGGTATGAAGCACGTGACATCTATGATAGGAAGGCTACAGAGCATTAGGAAGTGTCACTATCGGTTGTTATTCCCTTTTATGCTTCAGAGTTTACCTCTTCTAAGTCCCTTCTAACTCGTACGTTCACGCCTTGTTTCCAAATCATGCCTCCACGTGAGTCGTTGGACTAGCAAGGGGCAGAGGGCGCCCAGCAAAGAGAAATGTAAACTAGCCTGGCCCAATTCCTGAGGTACCTAGAGGTCCAGCTCTTCCTGTTGAGCAACCACCGCAAGCGAACATCTCGAATCCTGAGCTCCACTAGGCCTTCCAGACTTTGGCACAGGCGGTCACTACATAGGGAGGTCGATAGGGTGATGCAGGTATGATGGTTCAGATAACACCAGGGTTCGTGAGTTTCTAAGGATGAGCCCACTTGAGTTCATGGGGTCCAATGTGAAAGAGGATCCTGAGAACTTTATTGAGGAGCTCTAGAAAGTATTTCAGGTTATGCATACATGTGCTGCTGAGCGGGTTAAATTTACTGCCTACCAGCTCAAAAGAGTAGCTAGACTCTGGTTTGATCAGTGGAAAGGAGGTAGAGCAAAAGAGGCATCAACTTTGAATTGGGCAGTGTTTGAGGAGGCCTTTCTGGGACATACTTTCCTAGAGAGTTGAGGCAGGCTAAGGTGAGGGAATTTCTAAATCTGAAGTAGGAGAATATGTGTGTGTGGGGTACAGCCTTAAATTCACTCAGCTATCCCGTTATGCTCCAACTATAGTGGCAGACTGCGTACTAGGATGGACTTATTTGTGTCAGGGCTTTCTCAAATGACTAAGAGAGACGGCAGGAATGCTATGCTGATTGGGGATATGGACATAGCTCACTTGATGACTTATGTGCAATAGGTAGAGGAGGACAAAATGCAAGATAGGGAGGAGTTCAGGAGAAAGAGGGCCAAGACATCACGCTAGGAGACTAGTAAGAAGGGGGTTGGAAATGGCAATCACTCGTCCTTTCAGCCTAAGATATCTGGAACAACACCCTCATCTGCTAGCGCACCTACACCGATGGTCAGAAATGAGCAGCGACCACAGAACCTCAAGCTTCAGGGCAGCCAGTCATAGGGTAGCATAGCTCAAGGATCGACTTGTTACCCCATTTGTGGCAAGTGTTGCAGGTATCATCCAGGAGAGTGCCTTATGGGCACAAATGGTTGCTTCAAATATGGTCAGGTAGGTCACTTCTTGAAGGATTGTCCTATGGGGAGGAAGAACATGAGAGATAATAGATATCAATCAGTTTCTTTAGTACCACAGGTAAGCCAATTCACAGGGGTGCTACATTAGGAACAGGCGGGGCACAAACCACTTATATGCCATGACCACCAAACAGGAATAGGAGAACTCACTAGATGTGGCTACTGGTATGCTCAAAGTCTTTACCTATGATGTATGTGTATTATTAGACCCAGGTGCCACATTGTCGTTTGTGACTCCCTATGTAGCTCTGAAGTTGGGGGTCAGTCCATAATGACTTTTGAGCCTTTTAGTATTTCCACCCCTACTGGAGAGTCTATCCTAGCCCAAAGAATTTATAAGGGATGTCCAGTATTAGTTTATCATAAGGATATCATAGCTGATTTGGTTGAGTTAGACATGGTAGATTTTGACGTCACCCTAGTCATGGAGTGGCTTTATGTTAGTTATGCCTCCATAAATTGCAGAACCAGGGTGGTCAAGTTTTAGTTTCCTAACGATCCAGTCTTAGAGTGGAGGGCTAGCTCAGTTTTTCCTAAGGGTCAGTTTGTCTCATATCTCAAAGCCAGAAAGTTAATTTCCAAAGGGTGCATATACCACCTGGTCAGAGTCAAGGATTCTAATGCCGAGGCACTATCTCTCCAGTTTGTCCCAGTTGTGAATGAGTTCCTAGAAGTCTTTCCTGAGGATCTTCTCAGAGTCCCTCCCGATAGGAATATAGACTTTGGGATTGATAACCTCCTAGATACTCGGCCCATATCTATTTCTCCTTATCGTATGGCTCCTTCAGAGCTGAAAGAGTTGAAAATACAACTGAAAGACCTCCTAGATAAGGGTTTTATTAGACTAATGTCTCACCTTAGGGTGCTCCAGTCCTTTTCGTGCGCAAAAAGGACGATTATCTTAGAATATGCATAGATTATCGTCAGTTGACTAAGGTCACCATAAAGAACAAATATCCTCTTCCCAAAATTGATGACCTATTTGACCAACTCCAGGGTGCTACTTGTTTCTCCAAAATAGACCTCACATCTGGGTACCATTAGCTTAAGGTTAGAGAAAGAGACATCCCTAAGATAACTTTCAAAACTTGTTATGGACATTATGAGTTTTCGGTCATGTTATTTGGACTAACAAATGCACCAATAACTTTTATGGATCTTATGAATAGGGTGTTGAGACTGTAGCTAGATATGTTCATCATTGTGTTCATAGATGACATCCTGATCCACTCTCATAACAAGGAGGAACATGTTGACCATCTTAGAATTATCCTTCAAACCCATAAGGACCAACAGTTGTATGCCAATGTTTCAAAATGTAAGTTCTTGAAGCATCTGTGGCGTTTTTGGGTCATATTATGTCTGGTGAAGTCATTCAAGTTGATTCCCTAAAGATTGAGGCAGTAAAGTATTGGCCAAGGCCCACAACTCCAATAAAGATAAGGAGTTTCTGGAGCCTGGCAGGTTACTACAGGTGTTTTGTAGAGGGATTTTTTTCTATCTCAACTCCCTTGACTAAACTCACTCAGAAGAAGGTTAAGTTCGCATAGTCAAAAGCTTGTGAGAAGAGTTTCCAAGAGTTGAAAACTAAGCTGACCACCGCCTCGGTCTTATCCCTACCCGAAGGAGTTGATGACTTTGTGGTATATTGCGATGCTTCCAGAGTTGGTTTGGGATGTATACTGATGCAAAGAGGCGAGGTGATAACATATGCCTCTAGACAGCTTAAGACCCATGAGAAGAACTACCCCACCCACGATCTTGAGCTTGCTGCTGCAATGTTCGCTCTTAAAATATGAAGACACTATCTATATAGTAGGAATGTAGATGTTTTTACGGACCACAAAAGCTTGCAGTATCTATTTAGCTAGAAAGAGCTGAACTTGAGGCAGAGGAGATAGTTGGAGTTATTGAAAGACTATAGCATGAGCATCCTCTATCACCCAGGAAAAGCTAATGTAGTTGTTGATGCTCTTAGCAGGTTTGACCATGGGGAGCACTGCACACCTTGAGGGTGAAAAGAAAGAATTGGCTAAAGAAGTGCACAGACTAGCCCGTTTAGGGGTACAAATTAAAGATTACAACGTGGGTGGTGCCATTATCAAAAATGGGGAAGAGTCATCCTTTGTGGTAGAGGTGAAAGAAAAGCAAGACAAGGACTCTATCCTCCTTCAGCTGAAATAAGATGCTCAGAAACAGAAAGTATTAGTATTTGCAAAAGGGGGAGATAGAGTCCTGAGATACCAAGGTAGGTTGTATGTGTCAAGTGTTGATGGCCTTAGAGCCTGAGGCTCATAACACCAAATACTCTATCCATCCAGGTGTAACAAAAATGTATAGGGATCTGCAGGAGGTTTATTGGTGGTGGGGTGGCATAAAAAAGGACATCGTAGAGTTCGTGTCCAGATGCCCGAATTGCCAGCAAGTTAAGGTGGAGCCCAAAGACCTTGCGGTGTGGCCTAGAATATTGAGATTCCAGAATGGAAGTGGGAGATGATTAACATGGACTTCGTAATAGGCTTACCTCGATCTCGTACACAACATGATTCGATATGGATCATAGTAGATATAATGACCAAGTCGGCTCACTTTTTACTTGTCAAGACGACTGATAGAGATGAGGACTATGCCAGACTTTACCTTAAAGAGATTGTTAGGTTGCATGGGGTCCCTATATCCATTATTTCAGAAAGAGGATCACAATTCACAACACAATTTTGGAAATCCTTTTAGAAAAGGCTTGGTAAAAAGGTGAATCTTAGTACAACTTTCTATCCCTTGACAGACGGGCAGCGAAGCAGACCATACAGACCCTTGAGTATATGCTGAGGGCATGTATAATAGACTTTAAAAAGTAACTGGGATGATCATTTACCCTTGATTAAGTTTTCTTATAACAACAGTTTCCAGGCTAGCATACAAATGGCACCATATGAGGCCCTTTATGGGAGGAGGTGTAGATCACCTATTGGGTGGTTCGAAGTTGGTGAGGCAGGATTGATAGGACCTGATTTGGTTCATCAGGCTATGGAGAAGGTGAAAACTATCTAAGAAAGACTAAAGGCAACTCAAAGTCGACAAAAGTCTTACATTGATGTTAGAAGGAGGGATTTGGGATTTGCGGTAGGTGATTGGGTGTATCTGAAGGTATCACCGATGAAGGGATTTATAAGATTTGGAAGGAAGTGAAAGTTAAGTCCATGATATATTGGTCCTTACCAGATTGTGAGAAGGATTGGTAGTATTGCTTACGAGTTGGAGTTACCAGCAGAGTTAAGTGTTATACACCCGGTATTCCACATTTCTATGCTTAAGAAAGTGTTTGGGAGATCCCATGTTGGTTGTGCCTCTAGAGAGTATTGGGGTCAAAGACAACTTGACATATGAAGAGGTCCAAGTAGATCGGCAAGTTCACAAATTGAGGACCAAGGAAATTACTTCGGTAAAAGTATTATGGAGAAACAAGTTCGCTGAGGAAGCCACATGGAAAGCAGAGGAAGATATGAAGGCAAATATCTCAACATGTTTGTAGGCCTCAATGAAGATCTTGAAGGTAAATTTTCACGATTGATCTCGAAGATTTATGATTGGTTAAAGTTAAGTAATCTTGTACGTTTTGAGCCAACTCTTCATATCGTTGTCATTCGAGGACGAATGATCTCAAGGGGGAGATATTGTGACACCTGGTGAAATTACCAATATACCTCTAGAAAGAAAATATGTGTATAACACATCTTTCCATGCTTCGTTTGAGGATTCGAGATCGAATTTGCAATCAGCGTGAAAAATCAAGTGGGGAAATAGTCTCAACCAATTTTAGAGCAATCGGGTCAGAAAATAATTTTCGCTAATTAATTTCGAGACAGTGAGGGTACATGCCCAGGGCGTGACGCGCTTGGGACGCAGACCCATACTTAAATTTTTTTTATTTTTCGATGGGATTTGGAAATCATGAATTTTAGCAAATTACACATGTCCGCGCCCCAGGCGTGACACAGACATGGTATTACAGGGTGAAATTTCTCTTTTTATTTCTAGGAAATGGTAGTTTCGACTTTTCACACCCTTCTTGAGCCTAAAGTACGTCGGTTTTCACCCAATTAATTCCTAAAACATACGATTTCACCTCATTAATGTCAGAGAAAGTTATCCAAGAACTCAAGCATATACTCTATGGCAAGGTTAGAGCTTTCTAGAATTCTCCCCAATCCTTCCAAGAAGTTGAATCCTCAGTTATGTAAGGCTCTACACAAGTTATTCTACTATTATTTGAGAATATTTAGTCACTAGCTTCCACCCAAGATTACAATTACAAGTTGAGAACAAAGTTTCCTCCATTACTAACAAATTTCATCAAGATACTATTCTATTTATGCATATTTTCTTGATAAGGATCGTCATACTTGTTGATTTTATTATTAAGTTAAGATAGTGAGATGAGATTTACAACTATGGTTGGTATTATGAGAACCCTATATTTACTTCATGAAAGATTATAAAGTTCACAGTTTGAGTTAAGTTTAAGAAGTATTTAAAGTTTGGTATTTGCAAGATGGCTAAGTAATACATGTATGTTTTTGAGATACTTGAAATGATACCATTTGCAGTCAAAGAAAAGAGTCAAGTTGAGAAAAGTTTAAGAAAAGCTAAATTGGGCTAAGTCTCAAAAGATCAAAGAAACATTTTTGAGAACTCTTACTCTTTAAGTTATGAGCATTATAGAAGTATTTTGGGAGTAGTATTGAGCACCGATCTAAGTAAGAGTAGTAATAATAACTTGAACTCATAAACTACGTAGCCACCGCAGGATAGGATTGTACCAAGGTACAACTCCTCACTTGCCAGTGAGATGGCTCAGTTTTGAAATGGATTCACTCCTTTAATTTTCGTTCCTAATTTAAATAATAAATTCAAAAAATAAGAAAATAAAAATGTTACTTCTACTATCAATAATAATAATAATTGAAAATAGCAGTAATACAACAACAACATACCCAAAGGAATCCCACAAATGGGGTCTAGGGAGTGTAGAATGTACGCAGACCTTACCACTATCTCTAGAAGTAAAGAGGATATTTCCTGGGAACCATTATCTCAAAAATCCATAAGCAGAATAAACTAAATATGATAAAAAGGAAAGAAAACTAAATAGAAAGAGCGACTAATAACGAAAAACACAAAATAATATGTAAATACGACAAAATTAACACACATATGACAGCTAATAACAACACATGAAAACACGACTATTCCTGCTACCTACTAGTACTCCACTTAACTCTACTAACCAATTAACCTGTTACTTTAATTCGCGACCTCCATACATTTCTATCTATGTCATGTCCTCAGTGAGATCAAATTTGTCATATCTTGTCTGATCACCTCCCCTCAATACTTCTTCGGTTTACCTATATCCCTTCGTGTAGCTCCCAATACCAACCTCT
This sequence comes from Solanum ossicruentum, assembly GCA_025774065.1. Taxonomy (NCBI): domain Eukaryota; kingdom Viridiplantae; phylum Streptophyta; class Magnoliopsida; order Solanales; family Solanaceae; genus Solanum; species Solanum ossicruentum. The sequence continues at coordinate 6,726 of JAOTQR010035011.1, read as the reverse complement.
TGCACCTCCTAACAGGAGCATTGGTACTCCTTCTCTGCAATATCCAAACCATCGCAGTCTCACTTCCCTCATATCATCAGCCACAGGGGCCACCTCTAGCTTCTCCCGAATGGTTTCATTTCTAATCTTATCACTCCTTGTGTGACCACACATCCATCTCAACATCATCATCTCTGCGACATGCATTTTCCGAACATGTGCATTTTTTATTGGCCAACACTCCACCTAATACAACAAAGTTGGTCTAACCACCATTCTGTAAAACTTATCTTTGAGTTTAGGTGGTATCTTCTTGTCACATAAAACTCCCGAGGCAACCCTCCATTTAGTCCATGCTGCCCCAAAACGATGTGTGACATCATCGTCGATGTCACCACTACTCTGGATGATGGACCCTAGATAATTAAAATTTTCCCTCTAGGGGATAGGTCGAGTGGCAAGCCTCACATTAATGTCTGCTTCATCCGTCGCAACACTAAATTTGCACTCCAAGTATTCTGCTGTGGTCCTACTCGATTTAAATCCGTTGGACTCCAAGGCGTGTCTCCAAACCTCCAACGTATCATTAACTTTAGTCTGAGCCTCATCAATCATATCATCTGCAAATAACATACACCATGGAACCTCCTCCTGGATAGAATAAGTATTTGTAGTAGTAATTGTTATTATTATAATACCTAATAACAGTAAGTTAAAAAATAAAAAGAAATAGAAAATATGAAACAACCAAAATAAAAGGAAAAAAACGTAAAGGATATCTTATTGATTCTAATTTCTAAGTATTGCTCTCAATTTAAATATACAATTTATAAAGAATATCATCGTATTTAATGAATTAAAGATAAAGATAATAATAATATCTCTCTATAATAAAAAGTTATAATTATCCAAATTTCAAATTATATCCACTGCAATTTAGGTATGTATCTAAAGTTTTATTAATCTTTACGGAAAAAAAATATTTGTTTAACAACAAATAAAAGAGAATTAACGGAAAAAAAAAACAAAGAAGATAAATAAATAAATAAATAAATAAATAAGGAGGACAAAGACAGTTTATGCACTCTTATTTTTCTATATTATAAGGAATTTGAGGGTGTATTTATAGTTATTGTGGTTCTTTTGTTTTAATTTATTTATCATATTCTTAGTATTTTATACATTTAAAAATCGCGCAAAAATACTATTAATCATGATAATTGATAACATAAAATAATTTTTAAAACATGTTGCATAAAAGTATAAAAAAAAACACCATAAGCGGTAATAATTGACAAATTAAAATTTTTAAAAATAAATAAAAATTTTGATTAATTATTGACATTAATCTATCGACGTCACGTAAAATAGGACAAAAGAAGTAACATGTATTATTTAATTAAGAAACTATGTAAAAAGTATTGTAAGTCTAGATAATAAACAATAGTATATATCTACATATGAAAATTAAATTTAAAAACTATAAATCACAAGCATTAACAACTAAAATATTTAAAGGATATATAAAAAGTTCAACTAATACTCGGATCAGTACCTCATGTATACAGATAGATAAATAACGTATATTATTTAAAAAATAACATAAATGTGACATAGATCAGTGTAGTTGAAAAATCAACAATTAAAAGACATAAGAAATTTTGACTTTCAAAACTTTTATTAGTGCCGCATAAATTGAGACAAAAAAAGTAATAAATATTATTTAAAAATTATGTAAAAAAGTACTATAATTCTCAATATTAACAATTTAAAAAATTTAAAAATCACATTAAAATTTAATTAACTTTCTAAATTCTATCTATATCACATAAATTAAATCATAAAAATAACAAATATTGAGCTCGTGCTAGCACGGGCCCTGATGTCTAGTTTATATTATAAGAGGCAGTTTAAGCTGTTCAAGCAGGCAGCAGATCGACATACCTGCTTGAGTAGCTTGAGGGTACATCCGTAATTTCTTATGGTTCTTCTGTTGTAATTTGTCTGTCTTGCTTTTAGTGTTGAAAGTGCTAGTAATCATGATAATTAAAGTTGCTCAAACAGGCTGACATGATTGCTTGAGCAACTTGAGGGTATATCCATAATTTTTTGTGGTTCTTCCATTGTGATTTGTTTGTCTTATCTCTGTAGTTGAAGCTGCACAAGCACGCAACAAGTTGACATGCATGCTTGAGCAGCTTGAGTGTGCATCCATGATTTTTTATAATTCTTCCATCGTAATTTGTTCGTCTTATTTTTAGTGTTAAAAAAATATTGTCACATGATAATTAAAGTTGCTCAAGCAGGCAGCAGGCCAACATGACTGTTTGAGCTGCTTGAGGGTATATCCATAATTTTTTATGGTTCTTCTGATGTAATTTGTTTTGTCTTATTTTTGCATATTAAACTGTTCAAGCAGACATCATATCGGCATGCCTGCTTGAGCATGTCACAACTGAAACTTCGGGCGTGATGGCAGTGGCCTAACCCACTAAGCGAGTTATCCCAACACTTACTAATCCAAACATAATAATAATAACGGAAAATAAATAGTCTAATACAACAGATAATCATAAGAAGACCAAACTACAACTGTCCCAGAACTGGTTTCACTTGTACAAGCCTCTAAATACATAATACTCAAATAAAATATATGTGTCAAATGTCTAGTCCTCAAATAGGACATCACATAAATAATGGATTCCTCGAAGGTCTGCCGAAGACATAAGCAACAATCTTAAGGATAATCCGGAAGCTCGATCCTGTAATGAGAAAAATCTAGCCAGAGGGATCCGGCTCACAACCTACAAAAATGTAGCAAGTGGTGAGCACCAAACAACAGGGTACTCAACAAATAGAACTAATCTAGAGTAAAACAAAGAAGAACCAAGTAACTCCTTCAGACTCAACCACATACCGCCGAACTACAAATCTACACTCAGAAAAGTCCCACCATGATGTATACAACATAGAGAAATTACAAGAATAAGAATATACTCATCACTTAGCATCAAACCTCAAAGGATCACAATCTTAAAACTATTTTACAAGATAAGAATTCATAACATTCACAATTACTCAATTTAAAAATTCTTGATCAAAGCCTAAAATAGTATAATTCTCCTTATTCCACTTTCAAGTCATAGAAGAAACTCTATAATTTACTAAGTTCTCACCAATTCATCAAGTGTCACTCAATCAACACCAAGAAACCAATACTGCTAAGCCATAAGCAAGTCAAATGATATACGAAATAACCAATCACAAAAGTACTTCATATAATCATTGCAAGTCAGAGCATTATGGGATGAAGTGAATGCTATAAAATGTAAATAATACAATGCAATGTCAAATAATAGTGATATATGTCTATCCTACGATATACATCAAGTCAGAACCTATGGGAGCCACACATGGATCATGTATCTGTCAGAACCATTTTCCTTCAGTAATTTTCATTTCATATCTAGCCGGAACCATTTCCCTTCGGCTTTTCATTTCTTTTCTTTGGATCATCAAACAAACACATAATAAATGCACAATTATCATATTCATGAAAATAAAATATGCAAGATGTCCATATGAATCACATATCTCAAGAATCAAGAAAGGGTAAATGAATACCATCGATGTTGAAATATCCTCAATATTTCAATTGCATCACAACCTCAATAACATTCACATCTCAAAATAAGTACCAATTCGTTATGAAAATCAAATAATTTAATATTTCACATATAATAGACCTCCACAATTAATTTACAAGTCAAATATCACCACAAGAATAGTTACTCAATTCAAAATATTTTAATCAAAGCCTACATTAATCCATCTCTATGCCAAAATACTCAGTTCTATACACATTGGAGCATACAAGGTTCAACATACTAAACAAAAGGTTAAAAATCCACTTGCCTTATATAAAGTCTCAAATCACGTCCATTCCAAAGCTTTCCCTTTTCTACGATACTCCAAATCACCAAAATCTATTCAAATATAGCATCACAATCACATAAGGAATCTAATGCCACTAAAATCAATTACTTAGGGTGAAAAGGGTAAAACAATTCAAAATTTCATCATCGGAAAAAAGTCACCAAAATCTAAAAATTTATACATGAAACTGTTCTCTAAGTGATAAGAAATTCAATGGCGAAAACCATTTTGAAAATGGAGCTAATATGAGGTAGAAATTGCATGTTTAAAGTTTCCAAAAATACATTCAAATGCAGCAGAAAAATAGCAAATTTTATCTCAAACGACGCGCCAAAATCAATTTCTGAAGGTCCCGTGGTGTTTCTCTTGAAAAAAATATACAAATAGCCTTTTGAATCGCCTAATCGAATCAAAATTAAAGGAGAAATCACTAATTGAAGTTTGGGGAAATATCTGAGAAATCTAGAAATTTTTTCCAGATTTAAATGACCCTCCTTTGACTTCATTTGCCACGTGGCAGCGCCTAATTGGGTCATGTCACCCATCACTTCAGCATTTTCAGCAACCTCTCAAACTTAAATTCAATGCTCCGACCTTATCCGGAGTTAAAAAATACAATCCATATATGAAATCTAATCAAAAACGATATTACGGACTCAATGGTATAGTCAAAATTTCCATTGGAGGTCGTTTTAGTCCAATGTGGGTCCCATTTTCCAACATCAAAATCTACCGAAGAGACCAAAACACACCCGGAAGCCCCCAGAACTGAATGAAGGGTCCTCCTAAACCAAATTTGACATTTTAGATCCAATGAAATCATCAGAATTCGAATTTGAGGTCTCCTTGACTAAAACCCGAGAAAGCTCATTTAAACTAGTTTCGAACTTAAAAACTCAAAATATTCTCAGAAGCTCTAAACAATTCCAATTAAGGTATTTCTAGAGTTAGTTTCACCATCTGAAACTATTAAAACTAACGAAATCTCGGTCCGAGCCTCCAAACTCCGAATGTTGAAAATAAGTCAAACTTATGATCCAAAATGAACTAAAAATGCAACTTTACAGCTAAACTCTCCATTCTAACTCCAAATTCAGTTCTACAAGTTCTCTTAGACTGAATTCGGCATTCTAAAGCTGATGGATTTGACAGATTCGTAATCTGACACTCGAAACTCAAAACGACCAGAAAACTCAAATCTTCCCACTTTAAAGAACTAAAATTGCAACTTTGGACCTAAAATCTCCATTTTAACTCTGAATTCAATTTCGCAAGTTCTAGATCAGATTCGGTATTCCGGAGCTGATGGAATCGACAGAATTGCGATCCAATAATCAAAACTCAAAACGAAAAAAAAACTCAAATTTTCCAATTTAAACCTTTGAAAACTCTTTCTTTTGCAAAACTCAAGCTTATTACAATGTTTTTGAAATCTAACTTTTAGACTTAACCAATAATGACTCAAGACAACTTTTGGGAAGGACAAAATGATAATTTGATAGAAAATACCAAAAATGACCTTCAGAGTCATTACAGAGTAGCTTAAGGGTACATCCATAATTTTTATAGTTCTTTAGTTGTAATTTGTTTCTTATTTTTGTAGTTTAAGCTACAAGTAGGCGGCAGGTCGACATGCCTGCTTGAGCAGCTTGAGGGTACATCCATAATTTTTTATTTTTCTTCCGTTGTAATTTATTTTATCTTATTTTTAGCATTAAAAAATATTGTTAATCATGATAATTAAAGTTGCTCAAGCAGACAACAGGTCAACATAGCAGCTTGAGGGTATATCTGTATGTTTTTATGATTTTTCTTTGTAATTTGTTATGTTACACCCCGTAATTCTTTAAATTAAGGATAACTATACAATTGGGAAATTTTGTTGTAGACGTTGGGTAATTTAAACTTAAGTATATTTCCGGTGTTTGATTAGAGTATTAAGTATATATGGTGGGCATAATTAAATTGAAGTCGGAAGTCCTCAATTGGATCAAATTAGAAAAGTTTGAGACCTAATTGATTAATAGGCAAAGATGAAACCCTTATGTTTGGAAAGTTGGACATCTATAAATACCCCCTTGTCCCCAAAGATAAGAACATATTATATGTTCTTACACTTCGAAAATAAGAAGAGAAAGAAGAAGAAGAAGAGAAGAAGAGGAAAAAGAAAGGAGAAATTAAGTAAGTTATTTATCTTTGTGTTCTTGTTTTGTGAGTATTTTTGTTAGTAAGATGGTTGATGGTGAATTGAAGTGTTAGGGATTTTGGGAAAAATCTTGGTATGACATAACTATATATATGTGTGTGTGTGTGTGTGTGTGTGTGTGTGTGTGTGTGTGTTTGTGTACCTTAGGACGTCTAGTATATGCATATAACCATGGTTGAGCGAAAATTTAATCGAAGGGAGACGAATTGAGGGGAAAAACTTGAAGTGGCACCCGAGTGCTACAGTAACTGTAGCCTCGGGTTGCTACAGTAGTGGAGGTCATAATTGTCTTTTTTTTGGCTTCTCGATAAATTGTCGCTTCTAGGGTGTTATATTGATATTCCTAAGCATCGTAGTAGCTTTGGTTTGGTGGGAAAACGTTCGGAAATTCGTAAGCATAGAATCGAAGTTGTGAACTAATTAGAAAGGTATGTCCCATTCTAACTTCTATTGGATTAGTGAATACCATGGGAGTGTCGGGGAGGTTATAAATAACATGTAAACCACAAAAAAATGGTTGGATATAAATTATATAAGGTGATTGATCATAGGAGTCGAATTGGGCGAAATGGGAGCGTTTTAGCGCTCGTTTGGTTTTAGCATGT
>JAOTQR010034960.1:0-15828 GCA_025774065.1 Solanum ossicruentum | reverse complement strand
CAAGCCAATCAAGGGGCAAGCCCCTAGTGCTCCTACACTTACTTCTCGGATGAGAAACTTCATGAGGATGAGCCCACCACAGTTCAACGAATTAAGGGTGGATGAAGACCCATAAGAGTATTGATGAGATTTATAAGGTATTGACCATCATGGGTATTAGATCGGAATATAAGGCTGAATTGGTGGCCTACCAACTCAGAGGGGTTGCATAAACATGGCACAGTCAATGGAGGTATGAGAAGGGAGTCGACAATATGGTCCCATGGGAAGAGTTCAAGGCAGCCTTTCTTAATCAATTCTTTCCTCTTGAGCTTAGGGAAGCCAAATTAGTAGAATTCATGAATTTGAGACAAGGGTCAATGAGTGTGAGGGAGTATGCCCTCAAGTTCAAAAAACTCTCTAATTATGTTTCTTACTTTATTGCCGACCCAAGGGTAAAGATGAATAAGTTCGTGATTGGTGTCCCCAACTTGGTGAATGAAGAGTGCCGGTCTACAATGTTGATTAATGATAGGATTTATCTCAGCTCATGATTTTTGCCGAACAACTTGTGGGTGAAAAGCTTAGGAAGAAGAGGAGTGAAAAGTTCAAAAGGGCTCGGTTTTAGGATGATCGATTCCAACAATGTATGGGGTTTCAAGGCCAAGGGTCTTCTAGTGCTCCAAACAAGAGGTTTGCTATGAAAGGAATGGATAGACCAAGGTTCCAAGGAGGCGATGGTGGAATGAGTTCTCCAAAATGCCCACAATGTGAAAAGCATCATCATGGCAAATGCTTAAAGAATTTAAGGGTGTGTTACGGGTGTGGGAAGGAAGGTCACAAACTTATTGATTACCCTTATATTCCGAACAAGGGCGAGGAGGGTCGTCCTCAAGGTCACGGTGGCCATGTGAATCAAGAGGCCCGAGGTTGGTATATTTATTAAGGAGGTGCTCCAAGATGTAATGATTTCTATGCTCTTCAAAGGAGGAAAGGGATGGATAAGGCAGTGATGTTGCTACCAGTATGTTGAAGTTTCCTTATGTTGCTAGTGGGCTTCATATGTGTTTGAGATTGTTATGTGGACTTTTGGTGTCTATTCCGTAAGTGAGTCTATTGTTGTATTTAGATCTTTACTTATGGTTTTGTTGGATTAGACATGGAGGATTTTGATGATTGTACTTGGGATAGATTAGTTGCATGCATGTTGTGTCTTCATTGATGGTAGAGCCCGTAGAATTGGATTCTAATTCCCTAATAACCCGTCTTTGACTGGTAGTGAAGGGGTAAGTCCATTTCTTGTTTTAGGGTACAATTTATCTCCAAGGGATTGCATTTATCATCTTATAAGAGTTACGGGGTATAGAGCCTATTTTATTCCTATTGAGTTATTTCTAGTGACCAATGAACTATTGGATGTTCTTTCCGGTATGTTGAATTTGGGGTGGTTCTTTTGGTTTGAATTATGCACCAGTGATATCTATGTCTTATGAATAGGGTCTTTAATCCCTACCTTGTTACGTTTGTGGTGGTCCTTGTTGATGATGTGTTGATGTTTTTTGAAAGTGAGGAAGACCTTGTGAATCATTTGTAGTTGATGTTGTGAATTCAGAGGAGGTGAGATTGCTTGTTAATTATGAACCGTGGAGTACTTTGGGTGGCAAGAAGACGGTTGGAGGAGTTCATCAGTTGACTAGGTTGGGTTACGTTGAGAGCGGTGGTGCAGTGGCTTTGATGGTTTCGAATCTTGTATGGTTGAAGGGGTCTAGTTAAATAATGCTTTGATTTCCATCTTTATATAGCAGGAGGTCTTGGTGAAGGATGGTTGAGTGGAGGTTGTCTCTCAAGGGGGAGATGGTGGTTAATGGTACCAAGTGGACTAGGTATGGTTAAAGTTGACAAATGAGTTTTGTTCGTGAGTCCTTATAGAGTGTAGAGGAAGGTTGGTAAGGTTGCATATGAAGGGAATTTTCCCATGGATATGGTGATGGTTTGCCTAGTTCTTCATGCTTCTAGGTTAACGGGATGTGTTAACGACTTTAGTGTTATAGAACTCCTTGAGGTTGTGGGTATTCTGGAGGATAAGTTGTCTTAGGAGAAGGTCCAGGTAGAGGTATTGGATGGAAGGGTAGAAAGGTTAATTGATAAGGATGTGGTGTTAATTAAGGCTCTTTGGTAGGTTCATCTAGTCGAAAGATTCTCACAAGGAGTGGGCATGGAGAAACAATATCCATATCTCTTTCATTTCTATTTAAATATATGATGACATGTCAAGTCTTTTCATGCTTCCAAGCCTTAGGTTTCATCCCCTATGTAATTTGCATGCATCCATGTTTGTATTGACAAGTTTATGATGATTTTGACACTTATGTTGATGTTTTGAAAATGGTGTTTTAAATGTATTGTTGCATTCTTGTTGGGGCTGATTTGTTCATAATTACTCTTATCATATACATTTCTTTGACATTCGGGAATGAATGCTCCCAAGGGGGAGATATTGTAACGACCCAAAAAAGTGCCCGAAAATGTGCCACGGAAGTGCTTGAAATTGTAATTTCCATATATCTCAAAATTCGGGCGTGATATTGAAAGTATGACTTCATATTCTTGTTCACAAGGTCAAATTAATGGCAAAAAGAGTCTAACCCTGATTTTAGATTGAAAGATTCATAATTTTAAATTTCAAAGTGATGAATTCCAGTGACGTTAGTGTGTTGCAGGTCGGACGCGCCTCGGTGTAAATTCTATCCAGTTTTTCAAGTTTTATCCAAGACTTTTAAGTCTTAGGCCTAAGTGTTCCCATATGTGAAAATACCTATACTTAGCTTTATTTCACCCTGATATCACTAAAGAAATTTTCCCAATACTCATTCAAACACTTAGTCTTATATTTATCTCAAAATTAAAGTTCCAAAACCCTCTCCGGATCTTAACGAATTCAACCAAGCTTCAAGTATCCATCTACAATCTTCTTCAAAAACTAAGGTATGTGGGTTTCTTTATGGGTTCCTTTCACTAATGATGCCCAAGATTCCTTTTACTTGAAATTACATGATTTAAAGTTGATTTACTCATGGTCTTAATTATTATGAATTTCACTGCACATGATGTTGAGGTTTATGAAATTATGACTGGTTTACTTGTTTTGGATAAAATGTCCGGTTTAGGGTTCTTGAGAAATTGATGGTCCAAGGCATGCCTTATGAGTTGAATGACAATATTATGATGAAAGAAATGAATATATATGTGTTTAGAACATGTAAAGTACCTATGGTATTGCAAGTACAAAACTAAACTCTTTTTCAAAAATTATACCTATTGTGAGCCTTTTTATGTTAATAAAAGGGCAATGTTTGATGATGATCTATTCTTATGTTTGAATTATTAGGTTCTCATATTGTTATGTTCTTGGAAATTGTTGATGAGTTATTGGGTTGTTATTCTGCGGTTTATGCTATTGTCAATGGTAAAGCCTACTAGAAAGAGTTATGAACTATGATATATGCTTTACCCGCTAGTGCAAGGCCAATTTTTACATGTAGGGGTAATGAATTATTTTGCACACCTTACAGTCATGCATGAATCAATGTACTCACTTACTCATTTCCACATGTGAGGGTTATGAATTATGTTTTACTCCTTGCCCTCGTGTATCGTTAAGTTTATGCTAGGTATACACATGTAGGGGTTATGACCTATGCTACCTTTACCCCTATGTGCTACTCACTTGCTCATTTCTACATGTAAGGGTTATGAACTATAATGTACTCCTTATCCTCATATATGATTAGGGGTTATACAGTATAGACATGTACTCATTTCTACATGCAAGGGTTAATAACTATGATGTATTCCTTACCCTCGTGCATGATTTGGAGTTAACCAATATACACATGTACTCATTTCTACATGTAGGGGTTATGAACTATGATGTATTCCTGACCCTTGTCTGACTTGGGGTTATGCAATATACTCATATGAAGTGGTTATGAACTATATGGTATGTCTGACCCTTATATGCACACATATAGGAGTTATGACCTATGCTACCTTCTACCCTCATGTATTATTCATTATCTCTTGTTTACATGTAGGGGTTATGAACTATGCTATTTCTTTACTCTTATGTACTACCCTTTACCTACTATGAGGGGTTATGACTTATGTTATATCCCTCACCCTCTAGTACAAGGTATTTAGATGATCTAATCATGTCATATTTTTGTGTTAAGCAAATTATGAAAGTATTATTATTTTCAAGCATGTTTTACTAGAAGCATTGTTCATGCATGCCATGTTGCTAATTTACTATCTCTTGCTATGATTATGCATTTTGATTAGGTCACCTATCTTTTGTTGTATTGCATCCCACATACTTAGTACATTCCGACGTACTAATGCATACTTTATGCGTATATGATATCACCGTGTAGGAACCCAAGCCTCGCTTAAGCATCTCCACCCATGTGGCTAGTACGGTTTCACTCAAGCTTGTTGGTGAGTCCTCCATCCTGGGGACATTACTTATGATATCTTGATATGTATTAAACTATCTTTCATTTATGCATACTTTGACTATGACGGTGAGCCCGGTTGCTTGCTTTGGCCCCCGCTAAGTATCTATGTTTAGAGGCGTTGTTGGACATGATATATATCTATTCTATGATCTTGACTCTCTTGTTTCTTGATGTTTATTACATAGAAGTTTACCCTTAGTCCTATTTCCTATTGTTTATGCTTATCTCTTACTGTCATCTGAAATTGCTTCTGCAACCAAGGATGTATAATGATATGCTATGAGACTTGTTTGGCGTTCCTTTGTGTTCCCCATTCGTCGGCCAAGCCTAGGCCCTAGGCTTGGGTCGTGACAACAGCCGTTGGGGTTCCACAACAACCCACTACTTCACCTTCCCCTATTATATAGGCAGATTTCAGAAGAGCTATCATTATGTTCACTTAGCTAGTAGCTACCAAGAGTGCTAGTCGGAGTTCACAGGTGCCTAATTCTAGTTCATAAGAGTTGACCACTGCAAACACACTTAGGGGTTTCTTATGATGGACCCACTAGTATTCACGGTGTTAAAGTTAAGGAGGACTGCCAGAAGTTCATCGATTAGAGGTGGAAGGTTCTGAATATCATGTATGTGACTGAGACTGAGGGAGCTGAACGTGCTTCCTATTATATTAAAGATATGTTTAACGTTTGATATAACCAATAGGAAGAGGTCCATGGTGAGGACGTTCAGCTGCTGGTGGAGTGAATATAAGAGTTCTTTCCTTGATCACTACTTTTCCTAGGAGTTGAGCAAGGCCAAGATTGTAGAGTTTATGAACCTAAAGCAAGAAGGATTGATGGTGTAAGAGTACAACCTCAGGTTTATCTAACAACCAAGATATGCTCTGGAGATGGTCCAAGACATGACGGCTAGAATAAGGAGAGTTCATATCTGGCTTAGGTAAACATATGAAGAAGAAATGCAAAGCAACTATGCTTATCCCAGGCATGGACATCTATAGAGTCATGGTTTATGTCCACCAACTTGAGGGGGACAAGAATAGGGATAGAGACGAGAATCTGAGAAAGAAGGCTAACTCAGTAAGGCCCGAGCCTAGCAAAACGAAGAAGAATAAGGGAGATAAGTCCTACTTTCAGAAAAGGCCTCCAACTTTTGCACCATCTTCAGCGAGTGCATCAGCTCAAAATAATAAGTATGATCAGAAGTCCTGAAGTCTGCCAAACCTCGGGACACAATGTCCTCAATCACAAGCTAGTGTGACCTTGGGTTTGAGGGGGAATCTAAATTGTGGAAGGTATGGCAAGAATCTTTTGGGAGAGTGTAGAGAAAGGGGAATGACTGCTATAAGTATGGCCATATGGGTCACTTCCAAAAGGAATATCTTATGTAGGGAATAAGGCTCAATCTTCTACTACAACATCACCAACCAAAGGTGATCAGAAAGATGTTGCACTAGGGATTGGCGGTAGAACAAACTGCATATATATGATAGGGAATCGACAGGATGGAAAGGTTATACCAGATATTGTCTTTGGTATGCTTTGAGTCTTTACTTCCGACTATTATGCTTTGTTTGATGCAAGTACAACTCTATCATTTATGACGCTATATGTGTCTAGTAGATTTGAGATCTTTTTCAAGTGTTTATTTGAACTTTTTTCTGTTTCTACTCCTGTTGGTGAGTTTATTTTAGTCGAAAGGTTCTATAGGGGTTGTGTAGTGTCCGTCTATCATAGGGATACCTCAGCTGACTTGATAGAGTTGAATATGGTTGATTTTAATGTGATCCTTGGTACGGAATAGTTTCATGCCTGTTATGCCTCTATTACATGTAAGACCCAAATGGTTAAATTCCAATTCTAGAATGAACTGGTCCTAGAGTGGAAGGGAAATTCTTTTACACCTAAGAGTAAGTCTATTTCCTACATTATGGCTAGAAAGATAATCCATAAGGGATGTATCTATCATATCCTGTGCGTTAAGTCTGATGATGTTGAGTCTCGTACCCTTAAGTCAGTTTCTATTGTGAATGAGTTTCTTGAGAATTTGTCTAGAATCCCTACTAATGGGGAGATTGGCTTTGAGATTAAATTTCTCCTCAATATTTCACTTATCTCTATTCCACATTATAGGATGGCCCCTGCTAAATTGATAGAGTTAAAAGAGAAGTTGAAAGATTTGCCAGAGAAGGGCTTTGTTCAGCCGGGTGTTTTACCTTGGGATGCTTTTGCCTATTCATATAAAATAAAAATGAGTCTCTCAGATTGTGCATTGACTATAGGCAACTGAATACGGTCATGATAAAGAATAAATATCCTCTTCCTAGGATATATGACTTGTTTGACCGGCTTCAGGGTGCCACGATTTTCTCTAAAATAGATTTGAGATCAGGCCATCACCAGTTGAAAGTGAGAGAGTATGACATCCTAAAGGTGGCTTTTCTAAGATAATATGGTCATTTCAAGTTTTTGTTATTTTCCTCTGGGTTGACAAATGCACCTGCAACCTTTGTGGACTTGATGAACAGAGTAGTGTTTGTGATTGAGTTTATCGACAATATTTTGGTGTATTCTAGAGTGGAGGAATACGCAGATCACCTTAGAATTGCTTTACAAACTCTCAAGGATAATGAGTTATATGCAAAAAAATTTAAGTGGGAATTTTGGCTCAAGTACACTATTCTTCTAGGCAATATTGTCTCGGGCAATGGCATTTGATTAGATAATCAAAAGATTGACGTGTATAAGAATTGGCCTAGACCTATATCTCTAATTGTCATTAAGAGCTTCTTAGGGTTGGCAAGATACTACTGTAGATTTGTTGATGGGTTCTCTTCGATATCCTTACCATTGACTAGGCTAACTCAGAAGAAGGTCAAGTTTCAATATTCTAATGAATATGGGAAGATCTTCCAAGAGTTGAAACCAAGGTTGACTGTTACACCCATTTTGATCCTTCTCGATGGGACAAAGGATTTTTAATATATATATTGTGATGCATCTAGAGTTGGATTGGGCTGTGTATGGATGCAGTTGTGAAAGTGATAGCTTATGCTTCTAGACAACTTAAGGTTTATGAGTTTATTTGTCTGACTCATGATCTTGAGTTGAAAGCTGTGATATTTACCATCAAAATTTAGCACCAGCAATTATATAGAGCACATATAGATGATTTCATGGACCATAAAAGCCTGCAATATGTCTTCACTCAGAAGGAACTTAATTTGAGGTAGATGAAATGGCTTGAATTTTTCAAAGACTATGACATGAATATCCTCTACCACCCAGGTAAAGCTAATGTGGTTATTGATGCTCTTAGCAAGTTATCCATAGGCAGTACCTCCAATGTCGAGGAGGGGAAGAAGGAGATAGCCAAAAAGGTTCACAGACGGGCACGATTAGGAGTTCAATTGGATGAATCTTGTAATGGTGGAGTTCTTGTGCATAATGGATCTGCATCATCTGTAGTAGTATAGGTGATGGAGAAGGAAGGCAAATGTGCATGAGCAAAAGGTGATGACTTTTCCAAAGGGGGAGATGGAGTATTGAGATATCATGGTAGGTTGTGTGTTCCAAATGCTGATGGCATACAAGAGAGGATCATGGCAGAAGCACACAACTCTAAGTATTCGATCCATCCAGGATCAACTATGATGTACCAAAATTTGAGATAAGTATATTGGTGGAGTGGGATGAAAAGTGACATTACTGAGTTTGCTTCTATGTGCCCAAATTGCCAATAAGTTAAGCTTGAGTATTAACAACCATGTGGAGTAGCTAGAACTTTGCAATTCTAGAATAGAAGTGGGAGATGATTAACATAGACTTCATCACAGGCTTATCGAGTCCCACAAATAGCATGATTTAATTTGGGTAATAGTTGATAAGATGACCAAATCAACACACTTGTTGACATAAAGATGACCGACATTGCAGTCGATTGTGATAGAAAATACATCAAGGATATTGTTAGATTGAATGGATTCCCTTTGTCTATCATATCAGATAGAGGAGCTCAATTCACTACCCAGTTTTAGATATCTTTCTAGAAAGACTAGGGTTCGAAGTTGAACCTTACACTACCTTCCACCCACAAACTGATAGCCATGGAGATCGGATAATTCAAAGATTTGGAGGATATGTTGAGGGCTTACATCATTGTATTCAAAAGTAATTGGAATGACCACTTTCATTTAAATGAGTTTGCCTATACTAACAACTTCCATTCTAGCATTCAGATTGCTCCATTTGAGGCGCTCAATGAGAGGAAATATTGATCACTGATTGGTTGATTCGAAATGAGGTACAGTTGATTGAGCCAGACTTGGTTCACCAAGATATGGAGAAGATGAAGGTCATACAGGAAAGATTGAAGACTGTATAGAGTCGAAAGAAATCCTACACCGATATTAGGAGAAGAGATTTAGAGTTTGAGTTTAATGATTGGGTGTATTTTAAAATGTCATCAATGAAGGGTATGATATGATTTGGAAAGAAAGGGAAGTTGAGTCCAAGGTATATTGGGCTTTATCAATTTTGAAGAGAGTGGGTGATATAGCTTATGAATTGGACCTACCACAAAAGCTAGCGGCCATCCATCTAGTCCGTCAATACTCGAACCTAGGGCCTAAGTGTCACATGGAAAATGATAACCCGAAGGTCCCCAAACAAGCCCCTCAGATCATATATACACTTTATAGAATAAACTAATGCCAAACTACCCCTAGATGAGAGAATGCTTGCATAATGTATCTCCCCAAACTTCTTTAGTAAATCTAAGGTCATAAATGTGATTAGCACTAAATATTATGCGGGAAAATTATCTTCGTTGATATTTAGAGTAATCAGATCAAAAGAAATTTTTCGGGACAAGGATGCAACTCTAGAAAAGTGAGCAACATATCTGTGTCGCAGACTTGTCAAGGATTTCCTCTTAACTATGAATCTAATATTTACTACGGGATTAGAAAATCGATCAAATAATTTTTGAATAAAAATGTATTATGAGGGACCAAGTCCACGACATGGACTGGGTCCACATTTGTTCAAAATTTTTACTTTTTTCGAGGGGCATAGACTTTCCTCTACCCCTTCAAAACATAAACCACAACTGCTATAGGTTAGTTTAAGCATAAAAAAGGGTTTTTAAACCCATTTCTAGGTCTTCAACAAGCGAGAATGACAGTTTAGAAGCTAAAAATAAAGTAATAAGTGGAAGAAACTCAAGTGTACACAAACACAATAAAGATCTCTCACAGTATGTAGACATAACCACTATAAAGGTATACAAGCCTCAAAAGTGGGCACAAATTAAATAAGTACACAACAAGCTTGTCTCAAAATAGCAAAAGACAGGCTATAGAAACTGAAGAAGACTGTAATGATCCAAAATGCTAGGTACTACCCTCGTCTCCGAATATGACTACTACATGCTTGAATGATCAGTTCTAGTAAATAATTCTTGCACATGTATCATGAAAACAGATGCAGAATATAACATGAATACCAGATATAGGTACTAGTAAGCATCATAGGCTTGATTTCAATGCGAGCAATAAAAACAATAGGAAAAGCTAAAATTAAAACACAACAGAAGCCAAGGATAGAAAGTTGTAATAGTTTGCACACGGGTATAAAGAACTAGGAATCCTAAAGTAACTAGCCCAAATTGAACCCCCATAAGACCATAAGGTACAACCATGTGATAAAATTTAAATAAAAACCTGAATGGACCCTCATTAATTCCATAGGTGCACAAAATAGCTAAATCTACTAGGAACCTAATTCTCAAGCCAAGATTGAGATCACATAACCAAAACCTTATTCCAAGCTCAAAGTATCAAGAAAATGATGAGGTCGGAGTATAAATCCTAATGCACACCAAAAGCATTTTTGGAGTCAGGGCCATAGAGTAAATTCAAATGCTTATCAAAAGTATCTTGGAGTCAAGGCCAAAGTGTAAATTTAAATTCTTGTTGTAAATCTACTAATATCTAGGCTGCAGAAGAATAAATTCAAATGCTCACCAAAAAGAATAATGGCATTCAGGCCAGAGCATAAAGTTGGATGCTCACCGAGGATATCAAAGTAATTGTTGAGGGAGGGCATATTAACTGCATGCCAAATACTCCATCAACCTGAAAAAAATTTAATATCCTTGATTTAAAATATAGGATGAAGGAATAAGGGTTAATATCTATTTTTATCAGATGCAAGTCTGCTATATCCGATGAGGGAATAAGGGTTGATTCACAAAAGATAGAAGCTGTACAAGATTGGCCAAGACCAGCAACACCCGCAGATGTTCGGAGCTTCCTAGGTTTGGCAGGTTATTACAGGAGGTTTGTTGAAGGTTTTTCTTCCATTTCTGCACCTCTGACAAAGTTGAAATATAAGGCAACCAAGTTCTAATGGAATGATGCATGTGAAAGGAGTCTTCAGGAGCTGAAAAATAAGCTAACTTTTGAACCTGTGCTAGTACTTCTAGAAGGCATCGAGGGGTATGCAATGTACTGTGATGCTTCAGGAGTTGTGTTAGGGTGTGTACTGACACATAATGGTAGGGTAATTAGTTATGCATCTAGACAGCTACGACCACATGAGAAAAACTACCCAACTCATGATCTTGAGCTAGCAGTGGTTGTATTTGCTCTAAAAATATAGTGCCACTATTTGTATGGGGTTCACATGGACATATACACTGATCATAAGAGTCGGCAATATAACTTAAAGCATAAAGACCTAAACTTAAGGCAGCGGAAGTGGCTAGAGCTAATGAAGGATTATGATGTTGATATACTTTACCACCCGAGAAAAGCAAATGTGGTAGCCGATGCCCTGAGTCGTAAGGCAATCATAACTACTGGTGATCAAGCTGTGGTAAGTCAAGGAGTGGCTAAGGATCTACTTCAGCTAGCCAGTTTGGTAGTTCACCTTCTTGAAACTCCAAAGGAAGGGGTTATTGTGCATATTGTTGTGGAATCTTCATTGGTAATGGAAGGGAAAGAAAAACAGTTTGAGGATCCTGTTCTACGACAGCTTAAGGAAAAGGTGAGTCAAGGTATGATAAGGACTTTGACCTCACACAAAATGAAGCAGTTAACTGCCAAAATAGATTATGTGTGTCTGATACTGATAGATTAAGAAAGAGGATAATGGAAGAAGCCCACCATTCCTGATATTCCATCCATCCAGGATCATCTAAGATGTACCATGACCTGAAAGGAATGTTTTGGTGGGGAGGCATAAAAAAGGACCTTGTAGAATTTGTGGCTCAATGTCTAAATTGCCAATAAGTGAAAGTAGAACACCAAAAGCCAGGAGGTTATATGCAATGTATAGAGCTTCCAACATGGAAGTGGGATATGATCAATATGGATTTTGTTACCGGGTTGCCTCGCTCATTTCAGAAGTTTGACTACATATGGGTAACAGTTGATGGACTCACAAAGTCAGCATACTTCTTGTCAGTCACGAGTGATTATACAACTTAAAAGTATGCCAAGCTATACCTCAAAAAGAGAGTCAGGCTACATGGAGTCCCAATCTCCATTATTTCTTATCGGTGGCTCAATTCACTGCAAAGTTTTGGAAGTCCTTTCAAAGGAGTTTAGGGACACAAGTGAATTTGTGTACAGTTTTCCACCCTCAAACAGATAGACAAGAAGAACACACCTTTCAGACACATGAAGATATGTTGCAAGCTTGTACATTGGACTTTAAAGGTAGTTGTGTTGACCATTTGCCACTTATTGAATTTGCCTATAATAATAGCTACCACACGAGTATCAAGATGGCACCTTATGAAGCTTTGTATGGAAGGAAACGTAGGTCGCTAATTCGATGGTTTGAAGTGGGTGAAACCACCTTGCTTAGGCTAGATCTATTACAATAAGCCATGGAAAAAGTTAAGGTAATTCAGCAGCGGCTAGAAACAACCCAAAGACGTCACAAATCATATACGGATTCTAGAAGGAGAGGACTGGAATTCTCAGTAGGGGATTGGATATTTTTAAAGGTGTCACCAATGAAATGGGCTATGAGATTTGGTAAGAAAGGAAAATTGAGCCCATGTTACATAGGGCCATATCAGATTCTTAAGAGGTTCGGGCAGGTTGCATATGAACTAGAGCTACCCCAAGAGCTTTCAATGGTTCATCCAGTTTTTCATGTCTTAATGCTTCATAAATGTATAGGTGACCCATCCCGTGTCACTCCTATTGAAGACATGTAGGTTACAGAAGATCTCACATATGAAGAGGTACCTATTGTTATTCTAGATTGTTAAGTTAAGAAGCTAAGAAATAAAGAAATAACTTTAATAAAAGTACTTTGGAGAAACTAACAAGCAGAAGAAATAACATGGGAGGCCAAGTATGTGATAAAATCAAAATATTCCTTACTTATTTGAAGCTAAAGGGGAAGTCCAACATACAGAATTGGGACACTAATAGGTACATGTTATTGAATACTTATTGTGTTGTTAAAGTTTGTGTAAGTAAAGGTTTAAACTAGGTTAAGCTATCCAATTGTGCTAACATTTGAGGACGAATGTTCCTAAGGGAGGGGGAATGATGTCACACCCCACATCTTACAATACATACAATGTAAATGAAACATCATGTGGTTTGGTCAAGTTAGCACCAATTTTTAAAAGTGCTTGAATCTCCAATTAAAGGGCGATATGTATGTGTAACGCTAAAGAGGGTAGAGTGTAAATGAGTTTTAAGTCAAATTAAGGAGATCAGGCCCTAAAAAAATAAGAGGATTGAGGTGCTTGTAGGACATAGAAAGCTAGCAGGTGAGTCACCTACTTGCTTAGCTTAAATTGCTAGCTAAAAGGAGACGAGGCCCGATCTCGAATTTGTCCAAGTCCGATTATGAATAAAGTCCATGTTAAGGGTGTAACTTTAGCCCATGTTTTAGCATCATAAATGGACAATATTTTCATCCCAAGAAAAATAGAGAAAGGGCCCAAGTAGAGCAAAAATCACTTAGTGAGTTAGGCCAAAACTAACTAAGAGAAAGGAAACAAAATAGGCAGTAAAAGCCCAACCAATTTGAACCCAATAAGGCCCTAGTGAAAAGGTAAAAATGGAACTTTGATTTCTTGATAAAATAAGGCTTAAAATGATAATGTTAAGTCGAACTAGTGCTTCTTTAAAAGGGGCTTAAAATCCTCTCACTCAAGTCATTCAACTTGAACAAAAAATCAGATTTTCTTATGGCTTTCTATCTGCACTTCTTCACTTTGTAAAGTAGCCAAATGGAGCTTTTAGGGTTCTAAGGAGGCCATAAACCTTGAAGATAAAGGTCAGTATTATAGTTGTGTGTTTAGTATGATTTTCTTATGCCAAACAAGAGACTATGTTAGTTATGTCTGAGCTAAAATTGTTGGACAGCATATGTTCCAAAAGTTGTTGTGCATTTTTCTTGTTTATTTGGAAGATTTTCTCATTTTTGTTGGATTGATTATGAAGGGTAGCTATTGTTCTTAATGATATTGGTTCTATAATGATGTATAAAGGCTTCTGCACCATTTTTACAGTCTGCAAAAGTAAGTTCTTGTGTAAGATCGTAATTGTGCTTGTAATAGAGACTTGTGGGCTGATTCATTAGTGGCTATGGTCTCACATACTCCACCTATTTTGAGGAATATTTTTGAACTATTTTAGGGCTATTTGTATGTATAAATGTTTTGACAATAGTTTGGTTGAAATTGGAAAAGTTTTTGAATCGTCAATATCGTAATGTAGCAAAGGGAGGTAACATTATGCCGCCTATTTGTATGTTGCGAAGAATTGTTACTCTTGTGCTTTCTAGGCTATTGTAAGGATTTTATGGCACAAAAACAGGCTGCACATGATATGTATATGATAATGTATATTAGAAAATACGATTAGGGGCGAAAAGGTTGAATGAATACGCTCGGGTTTATAATTACCCGCTTGCTGCTCGTATGTTATTTTTATGAGAATGGGCTGCTAAGATGTATCTATTGGCTACTAATTCTAGCTTTATACTATGTTGTAGATAAATATTTGGATGAAGGGAAGGTTATCTCAAGGTAATATCAAGGTCATACAGCGAGGTATGTAAGGCTACTTGATTTCATATTATTTGGCATGAAACATAGATCCCTCCTTAGCACATAATGGCACTTAGCAACTCCGACACAACTATTAACCGTGTCTCAACTCTTTCACATGTTCATATGCTCCCATTCATAGTAACCTTTAAATATGCATACATACTTGGATACCAAGATACACAAATTTATTCTGCTAAATAAAGTCCATGAGTTGTTCTACCTCCGATGCATTTCATTAATTGTGTAACCTACTCGTTTCATTATGGTATTGTCATTTATAATTATTTACATGCCATATATTGTATATACTATTCTACAGCTCTAGTATTGTGACCACCAAGAGAATCATCTCAAAAGTAATTGAAAGATAAAGTATATTGCTTATTGATGGGTAGTAACCTGAGGGGTGGAAGAATCACCTAGCTAGGGTCCATCCTATCACGGGGGGTAGCCTGAGGAGTTAAAAGAAAAGCCTAGCCAGGGTTGATCCCGATATAGATTTGCCATTAATCAACTAGTCATTTGTATTACATGTTGTGCACATATTATATAGTAAAGGTAAAGTAATAAAAAAACATAAAGTACAAGATCCCACAGTAAAACTAAACGTGGTCTCTTATCCTACACTAGTGCATAGTTTCATTTGAGCCATTACTTCATATACAGTATTTCTTGCCTTACATATTTAGTACATTATCTCATACTGACGTCCCTTATGGGGGACCTGCATTTCATGTTGTAGTTATAGGTGCTATTAGATCTCCCATGAGTACAGGGTATCCAGCTGCTATTACCAAGCTCCAAGTTACTTTGTGTGTCTAGGGCTTATATTTTTGTATTGTATAGTTAGTCGAGGTAGGGCCTTTTTCGACCATTATTAGATACTTTTCCTTATCTAGAGGCTTTGTAAACTATGTATATTAAAATGTGGTCATGTATCGTACTTTAGACATCATGGTCCCAATAGCCTAGCCATATGCATTTCCTTTTGGCTTATTATTACTGTCTACTTTCTTAAAGGAATGTTGAATGTAGAAATTCCCCATAATATGTATAGAAAGCGCGTAGATACAGGTTGGTTCCTCGAAGCCTCATCGGCAATGGGTGCCATTCTGCCCTAATGGGACTTTGGGCATGACATGACACCCCATTGGTTCAGGTGACCAGGCATGACACCCCCCGACGAAGTGTGGTTTACTTGTCAAAGCAAACCAAACATGATAACATGAACTAGATGGATCCA
>JAOTQR010034949.1:0-15829 GCA_025774065.1 Solanum ossicruentum | reverse complement strand
TAAGCAAGTAGGTGACTCACCTGCTAGCTTCTAAGTCCTACAAGAACCTCAATTCTTTTACTTCATTTAAGGCCGTAATCTCCTTAATTCGATACAAAACATATATACCCTCGACCCTTTTAAGCGCTAGATGCCCATATAGCCTATTAATGCGAGATTCAAGCACTTTTGAAAATTGGCGCTAATTTGACCAAACCATGTCATGTTTCGTTTGCATTGTGCCAATATTGTAAGGTGTGGGGTGTTACAGCTAAAAATATGAGGCCGCTCAAATTTAGGGGCCTAAGACACTTGCCTTTTAGTAACCCTATCGAGCCGCCCCTATACTTATAACTCTGCTACAAAAATTGACCAACCTAAACACTCAGTTTAAGCATAAGGATTTCACCAACACAGAAAATTTATTACAAGAATAACTAATTACAAATATGGTGATGAAAAGTCAAAACCAACTATGCATTTATAACAAGTCCTTTAAACTAGGTCGAGAAAACAAGCGTTAAGAAGGAATCACACTATACCAGAACTTGTAAGAAATTTTTGTCAAACATTACTTTACCGAATGAAAGAACCCCCTTTCCATGAAGCAACAGGCAGTCCTCCTTGCACCCATTAGATGCTTCGTTCTAGCATTCCATCTCCTCCCTACACAAAGCATGCTTCCCAAACAACTTCTAAGTCCTACAAAATATACTAAAATATCAACTAGAAGATCAAGTTTAGAAAAATAACTCAATCTTAAAAAAGTACTCATTCCTAGAATATAAAGAGTACTTTTACTAAATTACCCTTAATAAATACCTTCGAATGATGTATCTCTTTAGTAATTTCTTGGTCATGTAAAACAAATGGAACGTTATGCATGCTGTTACACAACAAGTAGAACCTGAAGATTCAGAATAAGCTAACAAAGAGAGGGAAATCAAAATTTCAGGCATATAATTGCTTGAATCTTGAGTAAGATAAGTTAATTTATACTACTTTAAAAGCACCAAATCTAAAAATCTAAAGTCATATTATGAAAATACCCATCACATACAAAACCCCAATACCCCTCACATAAAAAAAACCAAAAAATTAAAACATATGCTGATCAGCCATCACTTCCGTCCCTTTTAAATCCATCGGTCGCGTCCCTCACCACTAGATATGACCTGTGCTTATTTATAAGTACTACAGGCACCGAAATACCCAAACCAATTAGTTTTTGCAAAAACCATAGATAAGGATAGGGATCCTGAAGATTTGGGGGTGAAGAGTCGGAACCGTAGCCGGGGTAAAGGCAATGTTTGATATTACCACGTTCTTCTGCTAGTTCATTTACTGTTGGCACAGTGGCAAATTCTTGCGAGGTTGAGGAAAAGAGGAATGGTCCGGTATATGTGGCTGATTCTATTCCAACAACTTTTACCCTGGCTTCATACTCTTCCTGAAGACATGAGATGAAGATTATACTTATTTAATGGAGTGGATATATGTTTGTTGTGGTATTTTCTAGGTCAGTGTAATAACTTGTGTTTGTTTGGCTAATATTCAGAGGAGAATTACGATAGACTTGTCATTGCAGTTGTAATAACTTATGCCACTATTTTGTGTTTGTGAGTTTTTTTTTAAATAGTAAGTGGAGTTAACAAGTTGGTGTCTTTATTGTCTTGATGGTCGATGTTTGGTGCTGGATATTTTGTTACTTGGTTCTTTAAAAAGGATAAGATATCTTTTACTTTCCTTCGGAAGTCCTGAGTTACTTCATTTTTAAATTAAATCAGAACGTTCTGTAATTTGGATTTGGGAAGGATGGGTTGTATGGTAGCTTGAGCAGGTAAGAGATTGTTTTCAATAGACTCCCAATTCAAGTAAATCAAATCAAAATTAGCAAGTAAAGGAGATACAACAGTGATGAAAGAATGTAGAAAATAATGGAGAAACAAATGACAACAACAACAAACAATACAACAACCAAAGCAGAGAAATCAAACACGTAATGATATAACCTAAGAATAAGTTAGTAGAAGAATATTAATTTTACTGAAATAACTTAACAAGATTTAGATTATTCCTATGGCTTCTATCAATGAAAAGTTTGAATTTACACTTGCAACTTTGGCAGCAAAACAATACTTAAGAAACATAGAGAAGCACATTGTCTTGTTGATTCTTCTATTCTAACTCAATGTTTCTCTGTTTTTATATCATCTACACCCTCAAATGAGACAGACAAAGAAGCTCTACTAGCCTTTCAAAATCTTATTACAAGTCCCAGTCAATTTTGGCCAATAAAGAAAACGTCTTCTTGCACTTGGCTCGGTGATACGTGCAGTTCAAAGAGCAAAGAGTTGTGGCTGTGAACCTTCCTACTTTGCAACTTTAAGTACAATTTCCCCGTCTTTGGCCAATTTATCTTTTCTTAGTGTTCTCAGTCTCGAGAATAACTTATTCCATGTTGGCATCCCTGATGAATTTGGTCACTTGTCTCGCTTGCGGGTGATTGATTTTCAAAACAATCAACTGTAAGGAAGTATTTCAGCAAGTGTATTTCAACACCCAAGATTTCAAAGCATTTCATTGGCTACTAATAAACTTAGTGGCAAAATTTGGAAAGGGCCATGGTGTGTACCCGAACTTACATTCTTAAATCTCAGGAACAATAGCTTCAGTGGTATATCCCTCCTTCAATTTGAAATGCCACAAAGTTGTTGAACCATAGTTTGTCTTACAATAAAATCAGCGACAACATTCCTAGGGAGATCAGTAATCTTAGCCACCTTACAGTTTTGTCTTTTGTTGATAACTAACTAACAGGTTCCATTCCCATATCACCTTTTAATATGTCATCATTACTTTGGGTAGCTTTGGGAATGAACAACCTTTCTGGTCCTCTCTTGCTTGCTCAAAGAATTTTTCAACAAATCTGGAGTTTTTAAGTATAACTCTCAACCAAATTTTTGGTCGCATTCCTTCCAACATCTGCCAACTCTTACAACTTAAAGTATTGTCCATATCATTCAACAAAATAAGTGGAGAAATACCCAAAAATATTGATTGTTTATCAAATCTCAAGGAGTTTTATATTGGTAATAATCTAATATATGGGACTATTCCCACTTAATTCGGAAACAATTCCGCTCTTCGAATCTTTATTGTGAATGCAATAGCTTGGAGGGGCCAATTCCTCCAGAATTGGGGAAGCTATCAAATTTGATAGAACTAGATTTCGAATTAAAGTATAATCTTATAGGTCAGATTCTAGAGACTATTTTTTGTATGTCTTCTTTGAAATACATTGCGTTATCTTTGAACAAACTCTCCTAAAGAATTCCAACGTCTACTGGTCTTCATCTTCCGAACCTCTTCGAACTTCACTTGACTGGCAAAGAGCTCGAAGGTGAAATTCCATCAAATATCATAGATGCTTCCAAGCATGAACTTTTGGGGCTAGCAAGCAACCTTTTTTGTTGCAGTATTCGAAGTAATTAGGGAAAGCTTCGTTTTCTACAACTCCTCCTATATGATAATGAGCTTACCAGTGAACATGAGCTGCCATCCTTCCGATCTTTGGCAGACTGTAGTAATTTGCAATATCTATATGTGGGTACAGGTTAAAATATGCTCTCACATCTCGAGAAGTGATCTCAATTTTGATGCAAGGACAAGTTCTGGGTGTTGGGAATGTTAGGACAGACAAGACGTGTCTTTCTGTTTTCATGGATGTCATTTCAATTCCAAAGACTAATGAATACTTTCGTCTCCTTTAGGATACCAACAGCCACTTCTGTCTTCACTTAGTCACGGATGAGGAATATAATTTTAAGCTTTGCAAGTTCCGCTCTGTGCAGTTTGTAAAAACAGGATCCCATACCTGAACACATAGTATGGAAGAACAATTTGCTATCCTAATCCTCTCATCAAGGCTAATGATACCATAAAGCTGGACTTGGAATCGAATAAGATTGTTATTTTTATCAAGTTTGACGTCAGAAATGTTGTGATGGTGGCAGAGGTTGAAACAGGGGATGTGTTGGTTTTATTAAGAACATGGAGAAATATAAGGGAAATGCCAAACACCAAGAAAATTGCACATAACACAACATTATCGTGCAGTCTTTCCTGCCCCAAATATGAATTGGTGAGCTTTAGTTATTCGTTACAACTATTCATTCATACTTTATAGAAACTGTTTTCCGATAATGTAAATTTTGAAACTACGTATCCACGTGCAACACGCGTGCTAAATCTAGTCAAAGCAAACACTTAGTTAACATAACGATGACCCATCAATTTATTGAAATCAGCTACATACAGGTTGTATGATCAAGTTATACGAAGCAAAAATTAGACAAATACAGGTGCGATTGATTGTTCTATTTTTTTAGCAAAGGTAGCTCATCACCCAAATCAATTAGCAATTGGCATGTTTCTACTTAACCCCATTTGAAAATGATGGGTATTACCAGTTAAAGTAGCTAAAACTCAATGAAAAGAAGAAGAACAAGAAAAAAACTCTTCTAGTCTGTACATACCTGAGGAGAACCCAAAAAATGAGGAAAGCTAAGAGCAACTCTTGCTACAAGTAGCGACCGAGCTTTCTCCGGGGCACTGTCCAAGAAAATTAATCTTTTCATTGTTTTAATTTGTCAGAAACTAGTTTATATATTTGTGGTTTATACCAAAAAAGAGTGAGTGAGAAAGTGAGGTAAATCAAACTACTGTACTAATTAGGATTACAGATGACAAATTTGGATGGCAGCTTTTCTCGAATTTTGGACTTTCATATATGGACTGTATTTTTATTTTTATTGCGCATTCACACAAAGCTTATCTCTCCTAATCTTTGTCTTTCTCATTTTTTAATTATTCAAAAGGAAAAATCACTTGTGTGTTCCACGCATTATACATATCTTTTCTTCTTCTTTTTTAAATTCTTATTTTCAATTGGAAAATCATTATTTTCTTTCTTTAACAATTTTAGGTTATTATATATTTAATTTGATTTCTTAAAATTTTTGTAATTCTTCATTAAATATTTTTTATCATTTATCATTATCATCATTCAGATATTTGATTGACCGAATCTTTATCAAAGTTTTGATTCTTTATTCATGGATTCTTCGACGTTCTTCTCTAGACATATATGATATAAGCTTTCAACTAGTATCAGTCTCCAGACTTTATCAGTCGCATCCTTTACTTACGCATGTTCTAATGCTTATTATAACGTTTATTGTCGATGGACAGTCTAATACATAATATCTTGTTAGTGTATATGATTGTCCAAATCTATCTTTAAAAATATGCACCTAGGAAAGAAATAATTATAACTTTCATCACACAATAAAAGTTTAATATTATCAAAATGTCTCTAACTAACAAATCTATTTTTAATCAATCTTCCTTTCATAATTAAGTTGAGAATAACTATCCAGATAAGTGTTGCTTGATATTGCACATGAATACACTCATAGTCTCTATTGGTAAGTCCTCCCCAGTTTTAGTAAATTTTTTTCATGAAGAATTGATTCTGGAATACTACACTAAATTTTAGAAAATTCACATATTCAAAATACTTATTAGCTTATAAGATTTTTCAAACTATCCAAGAAGCTTGACTAGATTGTATACCTTAGAAGAACTATACTTTTAATAATGAATGACCATTTTTTGAGCGCATCTTTTATTTTTTGTTCTGCATAAAACTACATATAGCCGACAAATTTCACATTTTTATTTCAAGTGGACTAAGTCGTTCTATTGGCTTTGGATATATAATACAACATATTCCATACAATTTTTTATATTATTGCACTACTTTTAGAGAAAACTTCTATAGTCGCTTTAATTTTTATGGACATGACAAACACATAGGATCAGAATACTTGAATAGAAATATGGATAAAGTCAGATTGATAACACAATTCTAGTAGAATATAAAATTATATGGGTAGGGCCAGAATGATGGCATGACCCTACACAAATTAGATTTAAGAGTCACCAAAAAGATGCAATGAACTATGCAAATCAAATTTAAGGAATCACTAAAAAGACACACGGTGATATGTAACTCTGATATGAGAAAGTAGTTTAAAAAATTCACGTTACTACAAAATTGAATATTAGAAGGAATTCGAAGAGATGCACGTGCTAGACACATCGAATATTAGAAAGTAGTCACTGAAAATATGGAATAGTGCTACACTTTTTAAATATGAAAAAACAGTCACTCGAAAGAAGACACAGTGCTGCACAAATTAGATATAAGAAAGTAGTGACAAAAAATATAACGACCCCAAAAAATGTCCGAAAATATGCCTCGGAAGTGCCTGAAATCGTAATTTGCATATATCTTAAAATTTGTATATTATTACAGAAAACTGATTTCATATTCTTGTTCAGGGGGTTAAGTTTAGCGGGGAAAAGAGTCTAACCTCGATTTTAGAGCCACCATAGCAAAATCCAAGATTTTAAAGTGACGACTTCCAGTGGCTACTGCGTGTTCTTAGTGCGATGTGCACTGGCTTATTCTTGTGCCAGTGGATTAATTTCGATCCAAGACTTTTGATTATTGGGCATAAGCCTTCCCACACGAGAAAATACCTATACATAGCCATTTTTTTACCATCATATTATTCTAAATATTCCCCAATACTCACTCAAACACTTAAATCTTATATTTCGCTCAAAATTCAAGTGGCAAAACCCTCTCCGAATTTTAAGGATTGCACTCAAGTTTCAAGTCTCTATCTCCAATCTTCATCAAATTCATCTTCAAAACTAAAGTATGTGGGTTTCTTTCATAGATTCCTTTCACCCATGATGCCCAAGCTTCCTTTTCTTAAAAATGTATGATTTAAAGTTGATTTACTCATTGGTCTAATTTATTATGAAAATCATTGCATACTATGTTGAGGTTTATGAAATTATGATTGTTTTACTATGTTTGGGGCCATGAATCTAAGGTCTATGGTGGGGATGAATGAAGGGTCTTGATGGTATATAGTTTGAGGGTGTTACCAAGTATCTATTGGTGGCTTTACACTAATTTTTCTTGCATGATTTGACTCTTGAATTGCATGGTTTTACACTAGCACTACACACCCTTTATGTGTTTGATAAAATATTCGATTATGGTTTCTTGAGGAATTGAAGGTCCAATTATGAGTTGAATGACTAAATGATGATGGAATGATGATGAAAGTGATGTATATATATATATATATTGACTATATAGGAATATTTATATGAGTTGCTTTCATGAAGGAACACTTATGGTGTTGCAAGTAGATTATTGGGTTTCCATTTTTGTTGTGCTTTTAAGAAAATGGAGATGGTCTTCCCTTGTTATTTGAAATGTAATGTTGTGATGAGCTAGTTCTATGATCCCTACCGAAAAGGGCATGTCGTAAGATAGAAAGACTAATGATCTATCCCTACCGAAAAGATCATAGCATAAGGTATGGACCCCCTGCCGAAAAGTTCATGTTGTAAGGTAGAATCACTAACGGTTCCTATTGAAAAGATCATATCATAAGGTATGGACACCCTATCTAAAAGGCCATGCCATAAGGTAGAAAGACTAATAGTTTCCACCGAAAAGATCATATCGTAATGTGTGGAAATTCTATATATAAGGCTATGCCATAAGGTAGAATCAATCATGGCTCCTACCTAAAAGCTGATATCATAAAGTAAGGTACGTCTTGTACTACCTACCAAAATGACTATGTCATACAGTAGGGGTATTGACAACACTCTTCAAAAAGGTTATACTATAAGGTGAGTAGGGGCCATTTCATCCATTTCATGAAGATTGGAATGAAAGGTGTGAGTATGTATTCCATATTGAGTTTATATTCCTTGATCATGATTTACAAGCATGTTTTTGCCTTAAGCAATGATCATGCATGTCATATTGATGTTACACCTATCATTGCTTATAATGATGCATTTCAACTATGTTGCCTATCCCTTGCTAGCATTGCATCATACATACTCATTACATTCAAATATACTAATGCATACTCTATGCCTACATGATGTCACCATGTAGGAACCAATGTACCGCTTGATCATCCTCCCCTACACGGCTAGTAAGACTTCTACCAAGCTTGTTGGTGGGTCCTCCATTCCGAGGATGTTACTTATGATCTATTGATATGTATTAATACTTTTCCTGGACTTATGTATTAACTATGATGGTGAGCCTTGTTGCTTTGTCTTGGCCCCCGCTCCTATCTATGTAGTAGAGGTATCGTTGGATGTGTTATGCATCTATGCTTTAAGATTGACTCTTGATGTTTATAGTATGGAAGTTATCCTTAGTCCCAATTTACCCTTGTTTAAATTTATCTCTTACTATTATTCTAATCGCTTCCGCGAACAAGGATGTGTAATAATCTGCTATGAGGCTTGTTTGGGGTCCTTCGGGTTTTCTCATTCGCTGGTTATGTCTAGGCCATAGACTTGGGTCATGACAAAGATGGTATCAGAGCACTAGGTTGTGAGATCATTAGAGTCTAACACACTGCATTGATTAGAGTCTTATTCATGGTTGTGTTGTGCACCACAACTATAAACAAGAGGCTGTGAGGGATTTTAGAAATGTTTTCCATCTTCATCTTCTAAGTCATGGTATAGAGTTGAAGTATGTTTTCCCGCCCTAATAATTATTCTTTTCCATGCTAGTTATTCATGCCAAACACTAGGGAAAGAAGAGCTCACGTTCCTGAGGGACAACCAGCTAATGGAGAGCTTCGGGAGGCTCTCACTTTGCTTCCACAAGTTGTGGCCAGCCAAACCAATCAAGGGGCCCAAGCCCCTCATGCTCCTACACTGGCTTCTCGGGTGAGACACTACATGAGGATGAGCCCACCAGAGTTCTATGGTTCAAATGTATATGAAGACCCACAAGATTTTATTGATGTGACTCATAAGGTATTGGCCATCATGGGTATTATATCGAAAGATAAAGCAGAGGTAGCGGCCTACAAACTCAAAGGGGTAGCACAAACATGGTAAAATAAATAGAGGGAGGAGAAAGGAGTAAATAATGTGGTTTTATGGGAAGATTTTAAGGCAACCTTCCTTAATCAACTCTTTCATCTTAAGCTTAGGGAAGCCAACTTGGTAGAATTAATGAATTTAAGACAAGGGTAATTGAGTGTGAGAGAGTATGCTCTCATGTTCAACCAACTCTCTGCGTATGCTCCTCACTTTGTTACCGACCCAAGAGCTAGGATGAACAAGTTCGTGATGGGTGTCTCTGACTTGGTGAATTAAGAATGTCGATCTGCTATGTTGATTAATGATATGGATTTGTCCCACCTCATGAATTATGCCAAACAAATGGAGGAGGAGAAGTTGAGGAAAAGAAGGGGTAATGAGGCCAAGAGGACTTGGCTTGAGTGGCTCCTGAGGTCTAGAGTCTGACGATGCTCCAAGCAAGAGGGTCGCTATGAATGGGGTGTCAAACCCAAGGCCTCAAGGAGATGATGAGATGACTCATCTTAGATGCTCAAAGTATGGGAGAAACATGGTGGTACGTGTTGGAGGAACAAAGATGCATTCTTTGGTTGTGCGGAAATAGGCCACAAAATTTCAGATTGTCTATATGCTCAAAACATGGGTAAAGATGGTCATGTTGATCAATGGGATGCTCTGAGACGTAATCTGTTCTATGCTCTTCAAAGGAGGCAAGGGGTGGATGAGGCACCCAGTGTTGCTACCGGTATGTAGAAGTTTCCTTAACTTAGAGGTGTATGAATTGTTGCATACTTGTGGCCTCCTTATGTATGTCCCGAGTTGCTATGGGAATCTCTTGATGATTACTTCTTTATTGAGTCTATTGTTTCTAGAAGGTTCATATTTATTCTTCCATGGTCATGTGGTGTCTAGGTCTTGCCTTGTGACTTTTTTGAATTTAGGATGGTATCTTTTGGTTGATTTATGCACCGGTCATATCCATAGGTCTCATGAATAGGGTCTCTAATCTGTACCTTATTGCATTTTTTTTGGTCCATGGTGATGATGTGTTGATTGTTTTTGAAAGTGAGGAAGAGCTTTTGAATCGTTTGAGGGTGATGTTGTTAATTTGGAGGAGGTGAGGTTATTTGTAATTATGGGAAATGGAGATCTTTGGGTGACAAGAAGGTGGTTGGAGGAGTTCACCGATTAACTAGGTTGGGTGAGGTTGAGAGGTGTTGTGTAAGCGCTTTGATGTTTCTGAATCTTCTATGGTTGAAGGAGTGTAGTAAAATAAGGCGATGATTTTTGTCTTGATAGAGTTGTGGGTCTTGGTGAGGGATGATTGAGTGGAGGTTGTCTCCCAAGGGGGAGATGGTGATGTTTGGTTACTAAGTGGCTTGTGTGTGTTTAAAGTTGATTGAAAAATATAGCTCTAGGAGTTGCTATTCCTTTCATGATTCCTTGTTGCTAGTAAGATTTGGCTATGTGGGTCTATTGGTGCTAGAAAGGCTTATAAATGTTCCTATTGCATAAAGACTTGTCTTATGATCTTGGTTGAATTTAGATTGATAGGTTGGAGGTCTTGAGGTGGTTTATGGTACCAAGTGGGTCATGTCTGATTAAGGTTTACAAATGAGTTTAGGGTTGTGAGTCCTTATAGAATGTAGAGGGAGGTTGGTAAGGTTGCATAAGGGTGGAATGACCTAGAGATATGGTTGTGGTTTGTCCGATTCTTCATGCTATTAGGTTAGGGGGATGTGTTGACTCTAGTGTCAAAGAACTCTTTAAGGTTGTGGGTGTTGTGGAGGATAAGTTGACTTAGGAGAAAGTCCTAGTGGATGTATTGGATGGAAGGGTGGAAAGTTGGTTAAAAAAAGGTGTGGTGTTCGTTAATGCTCTTTGGAAGGTTCATCTAGTCGAAAAAGTCTCTTGGGGAGCGGGCATAGAGAAACAATATTTGTATCTCTTTCATTTCTATTTGAGCTTATGATGACACGTCAAGTCCTTTTATGATTCCAAGTCTTATGTCCCAGCCCCTAAGTCATTTGCATGCATTCATGTTTATATTGAAAAGGTTTTACACTTATGTTGAGATTCTGAAAAAGGTGTTTTAAGTGTGTTGTTGAATTCTTGTTGGAGCTGATCTCTTTATGATTACTCTCCTTATATACGTTTCTTTGACATTCGGGTATAAATGTTCCCAAGGGGGAGATATTGTAACAACCCTAAAAAGTGCACAAAAATGTGCCTCGGAAGTGCCTAGAATCGTAATTTCAATATGTCTCAAAATCCATTCATTATTTCAGAAATTCGCTTCATATTCTTGTTCAGGGGGTTAAATTTAGAGGAAAAAGGGTCTAACCTCAATTTTAAAACAACCGTAGCAAAATCCAAAATTTTAAAGTGACGATTTCAAGTGGCTATTGCGCGTTCTTAGCACGACGCGCACTGGCTTATTTTTGTGCCAGTGGTTTCATTTCGGTCCAAGACATTTGAGTCTTGTGCCTAAGCCTCCCCACATGAGAAGATACCTATAATTAGCAATTTTTCACCCTCATATCATTCTAAATATTCCCCAATACTCACTCAAACACTTCGTCTTATATTTCTCTCAAAATTCAAGTGCCAAAACCCTCTCTGGATCTTAAGGATTGCACTCAAGCTTCAAGTCACCATCTCCAATCTTCATCAATTTCATCTCCGAAGCTAAGATATGTGGGCTTCTTTCATGGGTTCCTTTCACCTATGATGCTCAAGCTTCCTTTTCTTAAAAATTGCATAATTTAAAATTAATTTACTCATGGGTCTTATTTATTATGAAAATCAATGCATAATATGCTGGGATTTATAAAATTGTGACTGTTTTACTATTTTTGGGTCCATGAATCTAAGGTCTATGATGAGGATTCATGAAGGGTCTTGAAGTATATTGTTTGAGGGTGTTGCCAAGTATCTATTGATGGCTTTAAACTTATTTTTCTAGCATGATTTCACACTTGAATTGCATGATTTTACACTAGTACTGCACACCCTCTAAGTGTTTGATAAAATGTCTGGTTACGGTTTCTTGAGGAATTGAAGGTCCAATGCATGTCTTATGAGTTAAATGACTAAATGATGATGGAATTATGATGAAAGTGATATATGTATACGATGACTATATGATGATGATAGGAATGTTTATATAAGTTGCATTTGTGAAGGAGCACCTATGGTGTTGCAAGTAGATTGTTTGGTTACCATGTTTGTTGTGCTCTTGAGAAAATGGAGAAGGTCTTCCCTTTTTGTTTGAAATGTAGTGTTACGATGAGCTAGTTCTATGATCCCTACAGAAAAGGCCATGTCGTAAGGTAGAAAGACTAATGATCCTTACCTGAAAGATCATATCATAAGGTATGGACCTCCTACCAAAA
This sequence comes from Solanum ossicruentum, assembly GCA_025774065.1. Classification (NCBI taxonomy): domain Eukaryota; kingdom Viridiplantae; phylum Streptophyta; class Magnoliopsida; order Solanales; family Solanaceae; genus Solanum; species Solanum ossicruentum. The sequence continues at coordinate 3,461 of JAOTQR010034949.1, read as the reverse complement.
AGGTCGTGCCATAAGGTAGAATGACGAACGGTTCCTACCAAAGGGATCATATCGTAAGGTATGAACACCCTACCAAAAAGGCCATGCCGTAAATTAGAAAGACTAATGATTTCCACCGAAAAGATCATATCGTAAGGTGTGGACACTCTATCAAAAAGGTTATGCCTTAAGGTACAATAAATCACAGCTCCTACCCAAAAGATTATATCATAAAGTAGGGGACGTCTTATACTACCTACCAAAAAGACTATGTCGTACAATAGGGGTATTGGTAACATTCTCCAAAAAGGTTATACCTTAAGCCGAGTGGGGGTCATTTGGTCCATTCATGAAGATTGGTATCATAAAATATATATTCCATATTGAGTTTATATTCCTTGATCATGATTTACAAGCATCTTTTTCCCTTAAGCATTGATCATGCATATCATATTGTTGTTACACCTATCCTTGCTTATAATTATGCATTTTGACTATGTTTCCTACACCTTGCTAGCATTGCATCCTACATACTTAGTACATTCAAATGTACTAACGCATACTCTATTCCTACATGATGTCACCATGCAGGAAGCGGTGTACGACTTGATCATCCTCCCCTACGTGGCTAGTATGACTTCTATCAAGCTTCTTGGTGAGTCCTCCATTCTAGGGATGTTACTTATGATATATTGCTATGCATTAAGACTTTCCCTTGACTTATGTACTGAATATGATGGTGAGCTCGGTTGGTTTGTCTTGACTCTAGATGCAAATGATATGGAAGTCATCCTTAGTCCCAATTTCTCCCTGTTTACATTTATCTCTTATTATCACTCTAATTGCTTCCGCGACCAAGGATGTGTAATGATATGTTATGAGTCTTGTTTGGGGTCCTTCAGGTTTCCCCATTTGCTGGTCATGTCTAAGCCCTAGGCTTGGGTCATACAGAAAAGATGGCCAGGTACTACACAAACACTGACAAATATATGGGGTTGACACAATTAACCCTAGAAGTCATTGAAAATTGACGTGTAGTGACCTATTTATCTGAGTTTTCTTCCTTTGAATATGAGATTCATATGTATATCATTGGTCCTACTTTTGTTAACAGAACAGTTGGCCAAATAAATGAAATATCTGAGTAATAGTTGCCCATCAACAATGGAAGCTCTTAGGATTTTTACCAGCACCACAGAGGCTCTGATACCATATAAAACATATTAGAAAAGAATATTATTGAATTGTGTCTAGATATTATTATACCGAGACCTAATTTATAGATATGACAATACAATCATTTCCTAATTAGGATACTATTTACTATTTATGTTCCTACTACTATTCCTATTCCCGTTTCTATTCTTATTTTAAGTAGAATTGTATATACATGTTCCTTCCCTAATAAATATAAATAAGAGATGAAGAAAATAAAAGAAATTAAAAAAATAAAAAAACTACACACAACTTATTTTTTAATTATATAAAGAAACTTTTAACCTTTTTCTTTCAGATGGTTGCTAGGAAAAAAATGACTTTTGTGATGACGGTTTAAACAATATAGGTTTTTTTGTAGGAAGGGGGGGGGAGGGGGTGCGTTTGATTGTACAAGAAGATGCGGTTTAAACATTTATAATGAAGGTGTTGATGACAATGAGGTGATGATAAAGAGTGGGAAAGGAAAAGGCAAAAAATAAAATATTTGATTAATAGAAAGGAGTAACATTTTTGAGATATATTTTTCTGACATATCAACAGTAAGGCAGTAAATATTATCGCCTTAAAATAGTTCAAAAGTAATAGAAATTCCCTCCCCCTCCACGAAGAAAAGATGTATCCTTGAAACTTTGATGATAGTTCAAGGAGATACTTATACCTTTTCCTAAATTATTTACAACAAGTAAACAAAATCATTTTACTTAAAAACATGATATTCATTGATCAAACCCCATAATTTGCCAATAAAATGGGATGAAGTAACATCAAGTATTCAAGTATGAAACTCTCAAACCAAGAAATTTAACTTAGTTATAATGAAAATTTAGATAACTTAGTTATGACCATAAATTTTAGCACATCAATTTAATTATGAGATAAGTATCGAAAACACACCGAACCTATTCCTTTTTTGAGATTCATATCTAAATTATGAGAAGTGTGAATTTCATACCTAGAATATCACTTATTAGTTTGAGAAACACACCTCAGTGATGAGTGTAGTACACTCTCTCTCTTTTATTAGAGGAAACATAGCCACATGACATGCCACACTGAAAATAATTAAATAAAATATTAATATTAATTAATATTTAATAGTAAAAGATTAAAATATAAATATTCTTCCAAAAATATTATTTTTTAAATAAATTTTAAAATATTTTTCTCACTTACTCCACTGCCCACACTCCTGCAACCAATCCCCCAACAATCCCCGCTCTTTTATGTTTTTGAATCTCTTTTATAAAATATTTTTAAAATTTTTAAATTTTAACCTATACTCCACTCCTACCTAAAAAATAAATATTTTTTAAAATAAATAAAATTCTATCCCACCTGCATCTAATCCTTTGCTCCTAATTTTTTTTATCTTTTCCGTTAGTCTTTTTTTATTTTTTTATAGATATGTGCACAAATTTTTAGAAAAATTATTTTTCTACTTATTTATTGAATATAATAAAAAATAAAAATAATTATTTTAAAAAATCTTGTGACAAATGAAAAATAATTTTCTGAAAAATAATTAAAAAACAAAAGCGGAGGATTAAGTGGGTAGTGTAAAATTATTTTTTCGAAACAAAAAGTTAAAATAATATCTAGATTATTTTAAGAGGAAGAAGAAGTAAGAATTTTTTTAAAAAAATTTACAATTTTTGTTCGGGGGTAGGGGGGAGCGGTACGGCGAGAGGAGGTAGTCGGGTGGGATAAGAAAAATATTTTATATTTTATTTTATAATATTTTTAAATAATAATAATACTTTAATATTAAATTTTAACTAATATTATAATTTATTTATTTTATGTCAAAGTGAAATGTTTTGTCTAAGTAGAGTGTGATCTGACATTTTAAAAAAAATAAAAAAGAGAGTGTAGTACACACACCATGTGAGAGTGGAATTAAAGATAGAGGTATGTTTCTCAAGCTAATAAGTGATAGTTTAAGTATGAAACTCACACTTCCAATAATTTAGTATGAAACTAAAAAAAGGATAATTTAGGTGTGTTTTTTACACTTATTTCTTTAATTATTTCAGAAAACACAAATAATTAAAATTTCCTAAGATACCAAAAATCTTTATAAATAGTATTTAAATAATAAGTTCGGTGAAATAACTATTCTTTTGTTAAGTTTTTGGATCATTTTTAATGAATCTAAAAAGATTAACTTGTACTTGTTGACATCCAATTTTTACCCTCCACAACATAAATTAGTCATCGAGCTTTTAATTTTTTAACAATTTGAAATAATTAGCTTTCAAATATAT
>JAOTQR010034908.1:0-15835 GCA_025774065.1 Solanum ossicruentum | reverse complement strand
CAAGAATAATTTATGTACATAAAAGAAAATCCACTTGGTCTCAACCTTTAAAAGAAACACTTAAGTCCCAAATTGTTTGAAATTTCCAATATTTGTCCAAATTTCACAATTATTCCAAAATTTCAAAATACGGGTCCTAACATAAGTCTTGGGCCTAAGTGTTCCTAAACATATTTTAACCTATACTTAGTCAAATTTCACCCTAACATTACTCAAAACATTTTTCAATACTCACTCAAACATTAGCCATATTTTCACACCCAAATTCAAGTTCCAAACCCTCATCCTAAACTAAGGTTTTTCTTCAAGGTTCTTCTTCAAGCTTCAAGTATCTATCTCCAATCTTCACCAAGTTTATCTCCAAGCTAAGGTATGTGGCTCTCTTCCATGAGTTCCTTTCAACCATAATACCCAGGCCTGCTTTTACTCAAATTGCATAATTTGAAGTTGATTTACAAATGGCTCTTGATTATTTTGAAATTTATTGCATACTATGTTAAAGCTATGTGAAATTGAGACTATTGTTTTATGTTTTGAGCAATAAATCTTTGATCTATTGTGAAATTTAAGAAGGGGCTTTGATGTATATTGCTTGAGGGTATTCCAAGGTGTTGATTGATGGTTTTACACTGGTTGTCTTACATGATTTCATCTCTATATTTCATGGTTTTATACTAGCATTATACACCCTTTAAGTGTTTGATAAAATATCCGGATGTGGTTTCTTGAGGAGTTGAACGTCCAAAGAATGAAATATGATATGATTGACTATATGATGATGAAATGATCTTATGTACATGATATAATATATATAAAGTGTTGCATTATACCATGCCCAATTTAGGGGGTCTAAGAACTCGGATAATCGAGATGGGGGTTTGTACTCATCAATCGAGGGAAGGATTCGTACTTCTCCACCTAGGTGATAGAATGGTATTATCACTAATCGAGGTAGGAGTTTGTACTCATCAATCGAGGGAAGGGTTAGTACTTCTCTACCTAGGTAATGGGGAGACATTATCACCAACCGAGCGAAGGGTTTGTACTTCTCCACCTAGGTGATAGGGCGGAATTATCACCAACTGAGTGAAGCGTTAGTGCTTGACCACCTAAGTGATGGGGTTTGGAAATCTGGTTTGGTCTATTCTACACATATGATATCCTATATGAGCATGAGTTACTTAAGCATGTTTTATTTATAAATTGATCATACATGTCATATTGTTATATTATGTCGATTGATTATTATTATGCATTTTGATTATAAAGTCTATCTCTTATTGCATTGCATCCTACATACTTAGTACATTCAAACATACTAACAGAAACTCTTGCCTATATGATATCACCATGTAGGGACCGGAGTCCAAGTTGATCATCCTCCTCTACATGGCTAGTTTGGTGCTACTTAAGCTAGTTGGTGAGTCCTCCACTACGGGGACCTTAGTCTATGTTCTCTTGTTATGTATTGAGACACTTTTCTTTATATTCTATTTGACTATGAGGGTGAGAGCAGTTGCTTTGTCTTAGCCCCCGCTCTTATCTATGTAGTAGAGGTGATTGTTGAACATGTTATGTATCTATGATATGAGTTAGACTCTTATCTCTTGACTATGATATTTTGCAAGCTTTCCCCTTAGCCCCTATTCTTGATGTTTAATGTTTTCATATGCTTTCGCGACCAATGATGTGTAAAGACAAGTGAAGAGGCTTGTTTGGGGTTCCTTCGGCTTCCCCATTCGCCATGTCACGTCAAGGCCCTAGTCTTTGGTCATGATAGATTCAATAGATAATCATTGAAGGAATCACCTACCATAGAGAAGTCAACGATAAATACCTCAAGAGTGTATTTGACCATGTCAGAGAAGATCGACATCATACGCCGCTAGAAGGGGGATGGGGCATTGCATAACTCGAAAGGCATTCTCCTGAAAGCAAAGGTCCCCATATGGGAAAGTGAAAGTAGTCTTCTCTTGGTCCTCTAGGGCTATGGATATTTGATTGTAGCCTAAGTACCCGTCGAGGAAGAAGTACCACCCTCTACCTGCCAATATGTCTAACATCTGGTCTATGAAGGGCATAGGGAAATGATCCTTCAGAGTCCATCTATTCATCTTTCGGTAATCCATGCATACTTCCCATGCGGTGATAGGTTGTAAGGGGACCAACCCATTCTTATCATTGGTCACCACCTCCATGTCCTTTTTTTTAGGAACACATTATATTGGATAACCCACATGCTGTTGGATATGGCGTATATTACCCCAACTTCTAGCCCCTTGATTATCTCCTTCTTCATCACATCTTTCATAGTTGGATTTAGCCTATGCTGGTGTTCGATGCTGGGCACATAGTTTTCCTCTAACGTGATCTTGTGCTTGCATATCCTTGGAGGAATCCCTAATATCTGCAATGGTCCAACCAATGGCCCTTTAGAACTTTTGGAGGAGCCCCAATAATGCTTTCACTTGGTCCTCCTGAAGATCTGCAGCCACAATCACGGGAAGAGTGTTATTAGTGCCCAAAAGTACATATCTAAGGTGTTGTGGCAACTCCTTGAGCTCTACAATAGGAGGCTCCTCAATCGAAGGTTTGGCAGGTGGAGTTGGTCTATTCTTTAAGTCCAAGTCCAACTTCTTAGGGACAAAGGGTCTAGTTCCCCTACCCTATAAAGCATGCACAGTGTCTTTTTACCCGCTGATACCATCCTCTAGGAAGTTCATTAATACCACAGCTAGTGTATCCATGCTCATCTTTTCTTTAATCGGAATCTAAAAAACACAATCATCCTCCACATCCATGATAAACATTAGTACTATCATCCTCGGAGTTCAATATGAAACTAAGCTCCCCATGTTCCACATCAACTAATGCCATGCCAGTTGCCAGAAATGGTCTCTTGAGGATGATAAGGACCTCAAAATCCACTTGACAGTCCAAAATGACGAAGTCCGCTGGAAAGATGAACTTGCCTACACGGACCAACATATCGCACAAAATCCCCACGCGCCATTTCACTGATTTGTCCACCGTAGTAGCCACATAGTAGTGTGTGGTGGGGTTCCTAAGCCCAAGTGCTTGTAAACTATCAGCGACATCAAGTTAATGCTAGCACATAAGTCATAGAGAAATTGTGCAAAGTCATAAGCCCTTGTAGTGCATGGGATAGTGCAAGCTCCCGAATCTTCCTTCTTCTCAACCAGTGACCTTGTAGTAATGGCGATATAGTGATGATGATTATTTGTCGACTCGGTCATGGTTTCCCTCTTCATAGTGACTAAGTCCTTCATGAACTTAGCATAGCCTGATATCTACTCAAGTGCTTCCACTAGAGGGATATTTACTGACAGCTCCTTCAGCATAGACAAGAATTTCTGGAACTTGCGATCTTCTACCTTCTGCCTCAATATTTGTGAGAATGTTGGTGGCAGCTTGGGAATGACCGACAAAGACTGAGTAACTAGTTTTTCTGACTCTTTAGCATTTTTAATAACCTCAGCCTCTAATGGTACCACATCTATCTCGTTACTCGCGTCATCATCATGCACTTCTATGGAGTTGGTACCTTGCTATCAGCTTTATCAATACTTGCATCACTGGCTACAATAGGGTTAGAAAGTACCTTACCACTCCTCGTGGTTACTGCCATGTAGTGACCATTATTTTTCGAGTTCGGAATAGTATCACTAGGAAGTGACCCAACTTTCCTCTGATTCAATGAGGCTGACAATTGCCCCATCTGTTGCTCCAACTGCTTGATCGAGGTGGAATGCAAGTCAACCAGTTGCCAAAGATTGAACATTTCTCCTCTCATATCTCGCACCCCTGCCTCAGTGGACTCCACCTTGTCAAGAACCTTTGCCATCATCTCCTCTAGTTTCGAGTTTCCACCACCATCATTTTCGCATTCACGATTTCTATAGCCATCTCTGTATTACCAGTTCCCTTGGTAGTTATACAACTATAGTTCTGACCTTGGTTACCAGAGTTGAATTCCAGTAACCCCTTGTCTACCCAGAAAGATAGCCTTCTCATCCTAATCATAACATTGATCATCATACCTGGGCATATTATCCATGGTTTTCACTTTTTCTAGTCCTCCACCTTGTAGTCTCTTTGTCAGAAAGTCCATCTGGGTACGCATATGGGCCATGTCTTGATCCTGTTCTTTCTCTTTCTTCCTTTGTTCCCCAAACATCTCGAAGATAAACCTAGAGTAGTCTCCATCTTTGGTGTACCATGCCTTGTTATTCTTAGCTACCTGATCCATGATCACAATAATGTCTGGGGAGGTTCTGGCCATGTATGATCCTCCACATGCCACAGCAATGATAGGCTTAGTCACAAAATTGTAATATATGTAGAAGACTTCTTTCAAGTGCTCATCCGTAAGATTGTGGTTAGGGCACTACTTGATATTCTCCCTAAATCTCTCCTAAGTTTCATATAGTGCTTCAGTCGGTAGTTGCTTGTGAGAGCCAATATCATCTTTGATCTTCAACTTCCTCGATGTAGGGAAGAACCTCTTCAAGAAAGCCTCTTTTAACTCTCCTCAAGTGTGGATGAAATCATGTGGAAGCTCATCAGCTAGTTTGTCACCTCACCATAAAGAGGCAACTGGAACAACTTCAGCCGGATCACTTGCTGTCTGATCCCTGGAATTTTGGACGAATGGCATGTCGCCAAGAAGTTTAGGACATGCTGATTTGTATCCGCAGTTGCTGCTTCGTTGAACAACTCTTTCAATGGTAGTATCTACAGCATAGTGCTAATGATGGTGAACTTTACACCTACAGGCAGTGAAGGAAGCATTATTACTCCTGTGGTCCCAACACCATCATCATCCTTGTTCGCTACTTGTGGTTGTTGGGGAACCCGAGGTCTCAACACAAGTTGCTGCTGCAGGGGTGGCACAAGTGGCACCCTTCAAAGTGGTGCTACTGGTGGCACCCCATTACTAGCGAGGTCATCCTCACCCAGATCGTCATTTCCCTTTTCTTCAGGATTCAGAAACAACTCTCTCTGCCTTACTGCTTCGCATTCCTAGGTGTTCATTTTACGGTTCGACTTTGTTAAATCGGGTCATAGGGAATAAGTGCTTCAGGTGTTTGGCATGCAAAGTTGGTTCCCTAGAAAGAGCAAAAAGTACAAATAAAAGTAAAATTAGGGATGAGTATTACGAATTGAAAGTAGCAACTAATAGACTAATACTTCGTTGTATTCCCCAGCAACGACATCAAAATTAGTAACACCCAAATTTACACTCCAAAAAGAATAGTAAAGAGGTTGTTGATTAAATATCGAATTCAACAACAGTTAAGTCTATCCCATAGAGAATGCATGACGATAAATATATTAGAACCCTTCTTTAGATGTAATATTTATTCCCAAAATAAAAATTCATAAAGTAAATGGGGGGTTTTGATGTTGCAAACTAATTTATTAATGTAAAGTAATAAAATATTACAGTGACTACTCAATTTCAAACAATTAATGAGAAGAAAGGATTGTGATCCCCATGATGCCCAATATGATAGCCAAATTAGTTTAGTAAACCCGTTCATGATTACACATATAAGATCAAACAAGTTATGTAACACCTGATTCACCTTTCGATCCTTCGTAGATGCATTTCATTCATCAGCTTTCGGACTCAAAATGTATACTCTTTAACCCTTGTTATAGAACCTAGAATACTCCCACCTTCTGGTCTCAAGTACTTAGACAAGATTAAAAACCCCAAATTTCTATCATAGCATTCTTTTCATAATCACTACATCCCTTCCGGGCATGTACCCAATATAGGCTTACCCTAATGCGTCGACTCATTAAGGAAGAAGTTAAAACGAAGAATACTACGATACATGCGATAATCAATCCCGAGATTTACCCCAAATCTGTCTATGTTATTGAGTTGTCATGGTTCCCACAACCCTAATTATGGGTCTAGCTTAGCATATTCAAGATAAATAACCCACAACAATATAAAGAAACCATGATAAAGAACTTACTATTGATAAAGTAATGAATCCATGGATTACAATCTCAAATAGATTATCAATATCCAAGAAATCAATGTAAATTAGCCCAAAGCAATGTTCTTACATCGTTCTATGTCTCCAACAGTCTAAGCCAAGTAAAAATGGAGTAAATATATATATATATATATATATATATTCTGCATGGGTATGGCAACTACACGGCTAGTGAGGCTACAAACGGATTGTGAATTGGTACTTGGCCTTCAACTCGTATCAGTTCCTCATGTGCAACTGATACAGGTTGTGGTGAGGTTTCACTTTCTGTGAAACTATCCATGACCCTTGCCTTAGTGTTTTTTCACCCCTGTCCACTTTTCTCTCAGCATAACGACCCATGTCACGGTCCGTTGTTGGTCACACGGCCTATAGTGGGCCACGTATACTTCCACATGGACAATTTTTGCATTTTTCGATGGTAACCCCTCAAATCACGTCAACTTTACAGCATGTGACACAACTCGTGAAAGGCACTATTGGAAGTTCCTTATACTTCTTCGTTCCAGCTCCTTTGGCACGCTTCCGACCATCATTTGCCACACCAAGTATGAGGCCACGGCGAGTCTCACGGTCCTTTCAGTGACACATGGGCTGTGAAGGCACCCGTGGTCCTTCACTTGGTTCTAGCCTTTGCTTCATTCTCCTAGGCTAGTCCACGTGCCCTCCTATGGTGTGTGTGATGCTACATGGGTCGTGGAGGCCTACATACGCCAACACTTGAGATCTTTTTCATTCATTTTCTTGCACTTCACCCATTATTCCATGCCTTAACCATTTTCTTGAAAAAAAATAAAAACACACATCAAACCAATAAATTTGCTTGAGAACGTGAATAATTCCTATGTTTAAAGCGTTATAAGTGTTGTATTTCTATGACTCATCAGTCTTGGTGATACGGTAATCGAAGAAAATAATGCATAAAATGAAGTTATGATTTTCCTTTATCATCATGTATATGAAAGTCTGAAGCTGTAATATTTGATAGTGAAAGATCCACTTAAATTGTGGATAGGTTTGAAAGGAAAGTATGACTACCTTCAGGGAATGGTATTGCAAAGGACTCGTTATAAATGGATGCATGTACGGTTTCAAGATTTTAAAATCATATTTGTGTATAATTTTAATGTATTTAGAATTACTTCCCAATTGAAATGATGTGGAAAAACTATAGAAGATGAGGACATATTGGAAAAGATATTAACTTGTTTTTATGCCTCAAATGTGATATTACACCAACAATACTATAAAAAAGATTTTCAGAAATACTCTGAATAGATCTCATGCCTTTTGATGACTGAGCTATATAATGCCCTTTTAATTAAAAATAATAAAACTGTTCCTACTAGAACTACTCCATTACTGAAAGAAAATATGATAGAAGCACAAATCTAGTCTAAAATAAGACAATACAATCAAAGCTAGGATTATGTGCGTGGGTGTGGCAAGAGTAAGAGATGATATAATAATCGTCAAGGTGGTGGTCATAAAAAAAGAGAGAACAACATTGTCACAACCCGATTCTTGCCATAATGGCGTCTGTTATATTCCACCTACAGTCAAGCCAATTACCCAACCCTAGGGTACCTGTCCTAGATCTCTAGTCATCATATAATAGAGACAACAATATAACCTTCGTAACCTACCCAGAACCTTGAAGTCAACTACACAGAGTTACAGTAGACACAAGTACATATATATATATATATATATATATATATATATATGTAACCATAATAATAGACAAAACCAGAAGTGCTCCCATAAATACAAGCCACCACTGTACAAGGCCAATGCCTAGATAAGATGACCATCAAAAAGGAAGGAGACTGGAAAATAGCTAGAGCTGCCAGTGCTCACCAAAAGTCTCCTGCGCATTCTTAAATCCCCAAAACTCAATGCTTGCGGCTAGAACTTATACCTGCACCATGGGAAGATGCAGAAAATGGGGGTTGAGTTCTAAAAGAAGGTAACTAGTAGGCATCATCGGCTGATTGAGTAAAATAGTATACATAATGAAAGCTCGAATGTAGATAACTACAACAAATCTAATAAATCAACCCCAAATCAAGGAAGGAGTACACCCGAAAAATCCCTGAAACCCCAACTAAGCCAAAGTGCAATCATATTGACAGGCAAAGGATGGAGTAGACCATAACTATCATTGAACTAAATCATCACGTTGTACACATGTGCAGGGCCACCTGGGTCCCCATAAGCTTGGAAGGTACACTCATGAATAATATAACCAATAGATCATCATTGAACCCAACAGAATCACCACATAGTCCAACTCTCAACACCACTTAGTCAAAGGGTCCAGCTGCACATGGGTGTAAAGCCCTAATATCTATGCCTGAACGCCCCTTGAGCCCTCATAAGCCTAGAAGGTACATACATGCATAATCAGGGTGTGTATAGGTGTGTAGATCCACGAATAATCAATCAAGCCTCTGCCCCCAAAGCATCATATATTGACCAGGTGTTTGACCCTATGTTAAAAAGTGAAACCCAATCTAGATAGTGCATGCATAATGGTAGGATGAATCCTTCGTGGGAGAAAAAATCACCCTAACATAGTTAACAGGTTCCTAGACCTGAATGATCAATCAACATGGACCTAGACCCAAAATATCGTCAACGGGATCACAGAGCCCAAAATATCATCAAATGCTCAACCTCCTTTAGAATTGGCATCTAGGTCTCAAACATTCAGATGTGGCCATCGGAGACTCGGACCATGGGGCACATCACACAGCTCTCAGACACTTGGATGTTGCCACTGGAGACTCAGACCATAGGGTGTGTCATGTAGGTCTCGAAGCATGGGCACAGTAAGTCTCTCCTTAGTCTATCGGAATTCAGAGCTCCAAAGTAATATCTTCCCTTATGGTAAGAATCACACCCCTCTAATCATACATAACCATCACCGTACTACGATAATGACAGATATCCCCATCCTCTGCTACGAAGAAAACTAATATATAGTAGCTAACAATGGTATACAAGAGTATATGTATGTGTATACATGTCACCAAATAGTACAACCTAGGCTAACAGGGCTAATTTCACCACAATCTAGCTAACCATAGGTAATGAGAGTAAGGCAGAGCAACTATAGCTCTATCACAAATATATACACCAGAACCAAGTAATAACATGGCATATAATCCGCGAACAACCTCATAGACTATTTATCTCAATAATATTAGGCAACATATCTATACAGACAAGAATTAGGTCAAAATACATACCTATCCCATATCATCAGCATATATACGACCCTTATCAGACCTTCTTGTAGTCTATAATACTGATCAATACAGAATTACAACTAATACAACTACTAACATAGGGATACAACTTCGCAACATCATATACTATGCACATAGAGTACAATCAATCACATACTACAGATTCCAGCCCAACATGCATATATCCTGACTCAGTCTAAAGTTTAGGGAAAGCCTAACCTACCTGGCAACTGACATCTCACATCCTGAGTCAATGAAGTCAAGCTTTTCCCTACTTAATCGCTTCCCAATGTTGCTCGACTTGAAATATGCATTGAAATATGAATCCAACACTACCGCAACATTCCTTGAGAAAATTTGAGTCACGTGGCTTTTGAATCTTCGAAAATAGAGTTCCAAAACAAAAGTTATGCCTGTGGAAAGTTTGGAAAAGTGGTTGCTCATGAAGGGGCTTAAGCCTATATATAAGCCACCCCCTAAGCCTCCGCGAATGTGGACCAGGCTCCACAAACAAGGAGCTTCTAAGGGTGCCCCATTCTTCGTGAATGTGGTGCTCTACCCGCTGCTCTTTCGCAAACATTCATGGAGGGTTATTTCTCTAGTGCTACACCAACTATTTTAAAAACTTCCCCAAGGCATTCCTGGGGTGTACGGTTCCATTTTATGCAAAAAAGGAAAATTAGCATAACGACATGGATTTGACATTTTGGATCCAATGGTATGGTCAAAATTCCTAATGGAGCACTCTACAGAAAAATAAGGGTCCCACATCTTTCAGGCTAATTTTAACTAAAAGAACTGAGGGGGTCAAAACGCAACCAGATGCCCTATTAATCGACAAAGGGTCATTTTAGACTATGTTTGATGTTTCAGAGCTGACCATGCCATCAGATTTTCATTTTGAGTGTGTTTAGCAAGGTTTTTACAGGAACACACTTTTCAGCTTCCGATTAAACTCATTTTGCAACTTTTGGCTCAATTTCATACTAGGACCCTCCATCTTCGAACCAACAACTCTCCTAGCCTAAATCGGTCATTCTGGAACTGATAGAACCGTTAGAATCCTATTCTGAGGCCATTTGCTAGGGTTTTATTAGAAATCTCAGTTTTGCAATTATAGCTCCTCGTTAACTTAAAATTCACCCAATTTACAACCAAATCACCCTATAACCAAACCAACAACCCCAATAAGTCATAAAAGGTCTGAGGTTACTATACAAAAGCTCAAATTAGCTAAAAACATAGAAATACAAAATTGACCTGGAGGGTCATTACAACATCCCCCACTTTTAAGACTTTCATCCTCGAAAAAAATAAAAGCATACCCAATGGCTCAAATAGGATGGGGTACTGCTCCCGCATCTATGCCTCTATCTCCCAAGTAGACTCCTCAATCAAATGGTGACGCCACTGCACCTTAACCATCGGTATAACGTGGAGCACAACTTTCAGGTATCCCTGGCTAGAATGGCCACTAGGTCCTCGACAAATGCCAGACGGTCATCTAACTCAGCTAACTCATATTGCAACACATGTGAATCATCTGGAATGTACCGGCATAACATCGACCTATGGAATATGGGATGTATAGCAAAGTAAGTTGGAGGTAGGGCCAACTCATAAGCAACTGGCCCAACCTGTCTCAAGATCTCAAAAGGGCCAATGTACCAAGGACTCAAGTTTCCCCATCTCCCAAATAGCATGACCCTTTTCAGGGGCCACACTCTTAGGAATACTCAGTCTCCAACCATAAACTGAAAGAACCAGTGCCTGCGGTCCGCATAACTCTGGTGCCGACCCTGAGCTGTCCTCAGTCTATCCTGTATAAACAGGACCTTGGCCAAGGCAACCTGTAACAAATATGTATTGTACAAACTCATCTCTATAGACTCAAACCACCCGATTGGAGTACAACATCATCGGTCATACAATACCATGAATAGGGCCATCTGAATGCTAGTGTGATAGCTGTTATTATAAGAAAATTAACTAGTGGTAGAAACTGATCTCACTAACCCTCAAACTCTAACACACAAGCTCGTAACATATCCTTCAAAACTTATATACTGCACTCGGACTAGCCATCAGCCTAGGGGTGAAATGTTGAGCTCAGGTCAACTCGGGTTCCAACTATCATTAAAAATCTCTCCAAATGCTAGAGGTAAACTGTGACCCTCGATCAGATATGATAGATTCTGGCAGCCCGAGAAATCAGACTATCTCCTAAATGTAAATACAGGCCAATTCTCGGCATTGAAGGTAGAAAGGACTTGAAGAAAGAATATCCAAATGCTATCATAACCCCTGGAAGTACGAGAGATCCCCATAATAAAGTCCATAGTCACACGTTCCCACTTTCACTCGGAATGGGTAACCACTAAAGTGTCCCACTGGGCCACTGGTACTCAGCCTTTACCTATTGGCAATTGAGACAATGCGATGCATAATCGATAATATCCCTCTTCATACCATCCCAACAGTAATGTTATCTCAGTTCTCAATACATCTTGGTTGTGCCTGGATGAATATAATATTAGGAATCATGTGCCTCCTACAGGATCAACTGTATCAAATCCTCCACTCTAGGAATGGATAGTTTGCTATCAAATCTAAGGACCGTGTCTGAATCAACTACATCATGACCTATAATCCCTTGTGAAACTCTATCTCAGAGACCCACTAACGATTCATCCTCAAACTATCAAGGCCTGATCTGATCAATTACTGAAGACTGAGCCCTAATGAAGGCCATTGCTCAGCTAGAATCGGTAACATCCAAACGGACTAACCTATTAGCCAGGAATTGGATGTCTATAGCTAACATTCACTCCCCAACTATAAGGTGTTCTAGTTTAACTATATTTACTGCCTTTCGACTCAAGGCATCCGCTACCATGTTTTTCTTGCTCGGATGAATATAAAATGAAAATATCATAGTCAACCAACAACCCAATCCACTGTCTCTGGATAGAATTCAAGTCCTGCTGAGTCATAATGTATTATAATTTCTAGTAATCTGTATAAATATGACAATGCACACAATATAGATAATACCTCCAGATCCTGTGCACAAATGCTACCACCACCAACTGTAAGTCGTGCATGGGGTAGTTACGCTCGTTAAGTCATAATTGCCAGGAAACATAAGCAATAACCTAACCCTAACGCATCAATACACAACCCAACCTAATATAGTAAGTGTTATGATAAACCACAAAGCTCTCTCCCTCAACAGGGAGGGTCAAAACAGGAGCAATAGTCAGCAACCCCTTCAGCCTCAGAAAGATGGCCTCACACTCGTCAGACCATAAAAATGGTACCTCCTGGTGAGTCAATCGAGTCAATGGAGTGGCATTGGTGGAGAAACTCTCAACAAACCATTTGTAATACCTTGATAACTCGATAACGTTCTGAAACTCTGACACTGAAATAGGCCTAAGCCAGTCGCAAATTGCCTCAACCTTAGACTGATCTACCCTAATACCCTTGCTGGACACCATATGCCCTAAGAAAGTCACCGACTCAAACCAAAACTTACACTTAGATAATTAGCAAAATCCAGAGGTGCTGGGCATACTACTCTAGACTCTATGAATATGCCAAAATATCATCAATGAAGACATGACAATGGTATCCAAATATAGCCGAAATACCCAAGTTATCAAGTCTACAAAAACTGCAGGGGCATTAGTCAGCCCAAATGGCATGACTAGGAACACATAATGCTCCTAACGAGTATGAAAGGCAATCTTCAAAATATCCTTTGCCAGATCCTCAACTGGTGGTACCTAGATCTCAGACCAATCTTAGAAAACACTACTGCCCTTGCAACTGATCAAACAAATCATCAATATGTTATAGAGGTCAACAATTCTTCACTATTACCTTATTAGTTGCCAATAATCAATGCACATTCAAAGGGTCCCATCTTTCTTTGTCACAAACAAGACAAGAACTCCCTAGGGAGAAATATTCGGTCATAGAAATCCTAGATCTAGCAAACTTTGAAGCTCTGTAAAAAGCTCCTTAAGCTCTATAGGAGGCATCCAGTATAGAGGAATAGATATGGGCTTAGTGCTTAGCTTGACCTCTATCACAAAATCAATCTCTCGCTCAGGTGGTAACCTAGGCAAATATGTAGAAAATAGATCAGATAACTCATAAACAACAAGCAGTAACTCCATATTAGGGGTCTCAGGTGTCACATCATGCACATGAGCCAAATAAGCCGAACATCTAGTAGATATCAATCTCTAAGCCTAACTATACGATATAATACCATTGGCACCCAACTCACCAAACCCTACTAAATCACTGGACACATATATGGTATCGCCAATGTGATAGTCTTAGAATAATAATCTAATACAGCATGATGTGAGGCCAACCAATCCAAACCCAAAATAATGTTGAAATATAGAATATGAAATAATATCAAATCAGCCAAGTTATGAAAAACCTAAAGAGTATCCGTACAACCTCTACATACCCGATTTACCACAAGTGACTCCCTCACTAGGGTGGATACTCGAACCCGGGAGTAAAGAGGATTGGGAGTCTCACCCAAGCAAGAAACATAGTATACTGACACATAGGATAACGTAGAATCTAGTTCAAAAAATACTGAAGTTGACTTCTTGAATACAATAATCATACTTTTGATGGCCTCGTTAGAAGCCAAAGCCTCGACCCATGCTGGAGTGGCTTAACAGTGGCCCCGACGACCTCCCCTTGAACATCACCTCAGCCTTCAACTCTCCGCCCTTAGTGGGCTCTCTGAACCCCTGCTGAAAACTCTACTGGTCCCATGATCTATATATTGATCACCTTTACGACCATGATCCTGACCCCTACCCCTACCACTAGGTGGAGGAGCTAACCTGATGGGCTGTGGGGCAGCATGTGTTTCCCTATGCTATGGACAATCTCTGAGCCATTGATATGGTGCCCGCACCTAAAATAACTTGAAATAGCCAAATTTCTACCGTTATGATCATACTACCCCGATCCAGATGCCATGGGAGCCTGACTACCAGTAAAAAATGACCCAACTGGCCCTTATGAAGTAGTATCTCTCTCTCTCTCTCTACCTATGCCTAGCAGGGTAGGAGGAGCCACCTTAACTGGAAGTACTTAGGGCTTGATGGCCCCCCTCGAAAGCCTGCAATGGTACCTAGTATGGCCGACAGGTCTGACCCTACTGATCCCTCCTTAAAGGCCTGTCACTTGGCACATGGAACCCTGACGAAAAGCCATTAAACTCTCCCTCACATCTACCTCACTTGTCATTGCCCCCTTAGGCCTCATGACTAATCTGCTCTAGAGAGTGAGCATGATCAACAATATCCAGAAATGACCGACCTGAAATCACCAGTGCATGACTACCTATCCTTAACTGAGGCCACAATCATCACACAAAGTAATGAATTCGCTCCTCTTGTGTAGGCAAAATAGTTGTAGCATACCAAGAGAGCTCCTAGAATCTAACCTTATATTATGACACTGTCATCTTACCCAGTTAAAGTCGCATAAACTGGTCCTAACGAAGGTCCCTAAAACTCTTGGGCACAAATCTAGTCATAATTGCCTCAATAAACTTGGCCTAAGTCATTGGTATGGCATCTGCTAGTCTGGAATCTTGGCAAGCCTGCGACCACTGTCCGGAGGTACCATCTAGCTGGTAAGCAATAAACTCTACACCTCAAGACTCCCAAAGTCATAATGCCTGTAACCGCTCCATACATGCTACCAGACACTCCTGTGCATCCTCTCCTGCAGCTCCCAAAAACCTAGATGGAGCCAATCTCAGAAAGCACCTAAGTAACCACTGATTTTGAAATGGTACAACTCCCTCTGTCTAGGATGATACCTCTAGAGCAGCAGGCTCTGCGAACGCCTGACCTAGAGGAGTTATAGTTGGCACTGCACCCTGCTATAGAGCTCTGAGCACTGCTATTTAACTGTTTAATGGCCACATGCACCTCTGGTATAATTGCAAAGGCGGTTGGGGGAGCTGATGCATCCGGCTGTGGCAAAGCTGGGACACTCGTCTATGCTTGACGAGCTCTAAAGGCTGCTCTCCCTATTTGAGACTAATGGTGTAGCCTTACCTCAGCCCCAACCTCATCCTCTATGCACTATATCTGCAAAAAATGGATGAAGTCAGATTCTCAAAAATCTGGGGACCATTGACAAATCGCACAACAGAATCAACAACATAGAAAATTTCCTAAGCACCCCATAGCCTCTTGGAGTTAATCCACAGACATTTTCACGTCCATCCTGAGGACTCTACTAGATGGTATCTCTGTACAGCTAATACTAGTGAACCTTAGGCTCTAATACCAACTTGTCATGACACGATCCCTGGTCATGATGACACCTATTAGATTCCACCTATAGGCAGGCCAATTACCCAACCCCAGGATACTTGTCCTAGATCTCTAGTCACAATATAATAGATACAATAGTATAACCACCACAACCTACCAAAAACCTGACAGTGAACTGCACAAGCTACAGTAGACACAAGTACATACCCATATA
>JAOTQR010034897.1:0-15836 GCA_025774065.1 Solanum ossicruentum | reverse complement strand
GAAATTGAATTCAAAATTTGGATCCTCCATTCGAGAGACGTTGGAGACTGTTGGGTGACTCGGATTGGAGCCATTTGCATTGTTGGCATTGGGTGTTTATATTTTTGTTGTTGGTGTGTCTTCTTGTTTGAAGAAAAAAGAAAGACAAGAGCGGAGTGATAATGTGTGTGACAGGAGAAGAAGAGAAAATGAAAAAAAGGGGACATGTGAGTCCCATTTAGAAAAGAAAAGTTAAAGAAAAAAGAAAAATAAAGTTAAAGGAAAAGGAAAAAAGAAAAAGAGGAATATGTGGGGCTAGGAGCGAGGGTTGAATTTTAAAAATACATAGCGAATTAAATTAAATCAATTAACGAGCTTCCTTAAAATTAACTAAGCGAAATAATTAACTCAATTATGAACTACTTAATTTCAAAAATAATTTGATAACAAACAAGAATATAATTTCTTTCTATTGTTGAATAATTATGAAAAAGTATGCAATTACATATGTACAAAGTATATGAAAGAAAATATACCAAAATAACTTAAAATATTTTTTTCAAATTTTCAATTTTTCTTAAAAATCATTATTTTAAATTGTTAAAAATTGAAGAAGCTCGATAATTAATTTATAATGTGGAGGGTCAAAATTGGGTGTCAACAACTGCCCCTCGTTTGGCTTGGGTCGATGAAAGAGTCCTAAGGCAAAGGAAGTTGACGAATCCAATTTTGTCCGTTCACTCACTCATTATATTGAAAAAGGTGTGTGGTAAGGATTCTGAGAAATTTTGGCCGAACCTGGCATTGGGTTTCCTACATATCTCAGGTTACACGAGAATTCAGGTCACTTATAGTTTAAGGCACATGATTTTATGCATGATTTTGAAAAATTCAAAAATTATTTTAGAGTCGAATTATAAAGAGACCAAAAAGCTCGGGACTAGAATGAGAAGAGGTTGGAGTACAGCCGAGTTTTCAACATGGAGCTGCCTACATATCCCAAACGTAGGAATCAGATTACTTGTAGTTCAACTTGATCGATTAAAAAAGAAATCTTGTTATGCTAAGATAAGTTGAGAGAAGTAACAAACGAGTTGAGTATGAAAAAACAAAAAGCTTGCAACCTCTTAGTCATGAATCTGGTGTACTTCACACCCATAAGTAAGAACTTATATGGACATAATTTTCAAAGCTCTTGGTGTATTGTCACTCAAACTAGAAAGATTACTTCCGGTGAGAGTTGAAATCATCCGGATGCGAAACTAAAACAGACGAATTCAAAGAAATAGCCACATGCCTTTTGACAAGGTTGTGGTTGGATTGTGGCGGTAGTCGCTCATCAGCTTGTGTTCAAAGAGTTTGACATTCCTTTTTGGACCATGTCCCAGTTCGCTGCTAAGAAAAAGTTTCACATTGTGTTGCATCCTACTTGATGACATCCACACCTGTGGTTTGTTTGAGAATTCATCCTCTTGGATGCTCTCGGAAAAAACCTGAGATAAAACTTAGTAGTAGTAAATGAAATGTGAATATAATTTGTGCAAACTTGATTTAACATGTCATACTAAAGGAGATGACGATCCAATAATAGATTAACGTGTCATGCTAAAGGAGGTGACGATCTAATAATAAGTTTAATGTGTCACGCTGAAGTAGATGACAGTCCAATAGTAAGTTGCATGTCATTCTAAAGGAAATGATGATCCAATAATAAATGTGTCATACTTAAGGTAGTGACGCTCCAATAATGTAATGTGTCACTGAAGGTAGTGAAGCTCCAATTTGCCACGTTGAAGGCGAGTGACTCTCCAAAATATATTAACTTGTCACACTGAAGGTAGTGACGCTCCAATTTGTCATGTTGAAGGCGAGTGACTCTCCAAAATAAATTAACTTGTCACACTGAAGGTAGGGACGCTCCAATTTGTCACGTTGAAGGCGAGTGACTCTCCAAAATAGATTAACTTCTCACACTGAAGGCAATGACACTTTAATTTGTCACGTTGAAGGCGAGTGACGCTCCAAAATAGATTAACTTGTCAAGTTGAAGCCAAGTGACACTCCAATAATAATTTAACGTGTCACATTGAAGGCATGTGATGCTCCTAATAATGATTTAACTTTTCGCATTGAAGGCAAGTGACTCTCCAGAATAGATTAACTTGTCACGCTAAAGGCAGTGACACTCCAATTTGTCACGTTGAAGGCGAGTGACTCTCCAAAATAAATAAGCTTGTCACATTGAAGGCAATGATACTCCAATGTGTCACGTTGAAGGAGAGTGACTCTCCAAAATAGATTAATTCGTCACACTAAAAGCAGTGTCGCTCCAATTTGAAAAGAGAATAAGTTGAAAGATGAAATTGTCCCGCTTGTATTGGTCTGGGTGATATTTTGCAATCTTGACAATTGTGTCAGGTTATCTTACGTGCAATATAAAGAAAATGTGTTATAAGTCATAATAGAGTAATAAGAAGAAATTTAAGAAATGAAAAAAGTAATTAAAAGTTGAAGTCATCTGAATCATGACGGGACCCTGTGAATCCAACAATTCCTTGCGATTTTAGTTCCTGCATCCAAAGAAAATGCTTAGTTTTGAGAGACTGATCCATATTAGTTTTGCCTTGCCATCTTGATATTTTTGAATCATCTGATTTGCAGTCTGGACTCGTCTTGAAGTGAAAGTTTGAAAGAATTTTTTAGAGCCTTCCTAAAAAATTCTGCCCTAGCTTAGAATACATAAGGAGTCTTAACTTGTAATTTCCAATTGATTTTTTTGGAGAATTTAAAAAAACCTGCCCTAGTTGTAACTTTAACGTGATCTCTCACTCTGACTTGTTGGAGCAAGCCTTCCTTTTAAGTAATTTTGAGATCCTCTTAAAAATTCTGTCCCTCTTTTCATTGTGAAGAGGAATCAAAATCTTATGGGGAATACGACCGAGCCGGTGTTGTCCCACTTTTCATTGTGAAGAGGAATGAAAATCTTATGGAAAATATGACCGAGCCTGTGTGGCGCATACATATCCCTCTAAAACAGGAATCGAGTCAAACGTAGTTCCAAGAAGTGATGAGTCTATAGAAACCTTCTTGAGATCACGTAAAATATGAATGTTCTACCAGGAATATTGAAAATCATTTTGATTTGATAACTTGAGAAAGTTTGACTACCAACACAAATCAATCTCTCATTTGTAAAGGAAAGAAAAACTCAAAAGATGAAAGAGTTAGTCCATTAGTCATAATAACTAATCAAAGTATCAAATAACATTTGTTTTGCCTGAATAGATTAATTCGAAATTCAAAAACAAAAATTGGAGGTTTCAAAATAATAACCAAATGGACAAACTTTGATCATTTAAAGGATTGGAATGAGTAAATTAGATGATTTGAATAAAATGTTCACAAACTAACTTTCTAAGAGATTCAACTGAGAATAATGATGTCAGAAAATTTTGATTTCAAACTGATGGGGTATTTGGTAATTCTGGCTTATTTTGAAATGACAATTTTTTTTGAGGATAACAATGCCAACATGAATTTGAGAGATGACCCAATTGAAATATAAGGAGTGGCTTTAAGTGCTTTGAACAATGGAATCAACGAGTATCTCACAGAGACAAAATTTGATTTTATATACCAAAAATATTCTCTAACTTTGGAAGGAATAATGGAACAATCAGGTTTGCGGCAAAACATATGTATTTAATACATAAGATAACAATACGAATAAAGCGAATTGTAGTACTTAGCACATAAAAAAAATATAACGCGTCATAACATGTATGTAACCTTTTATGCCTTGGGTAGGCCTAATGTTTTGAAGGATGTATTACACCATTTGAAATGTTCCATTGCCCCAAAAATATTACAACTTTTATAAATAAATTGAATGGGGATACATAATAAGAAAGAGGGGTATAAATAATCAATCTCATGTAGGGGTGCAATACTAAACTAAGTCTTCAAATAAGTATTTTATCTTGAACTTCTTGACATACCCGAATGTCTTTGAATGACGTAGTACATCTTGAGGATCCAACTTTGACTAATCTGTTAAAATAAACTCCCAACCCCAAGGAGCAATTGTTCGTCAAGTACCATATACAATCTTCAAATTTTAAACACATAAATATGATCATTAGACTCAAGGTGGTCTTTCTAATGGACCCAACATGCCTTACATGTTGGGTTGTCTTAGGTCAATGCTCCTACAAGGTCTTGATTTCACCCTCTACTCTAGGTGGAGTAAGAATGGGTTTCGAGAAGACTGTAACCCGAGTCGGACAAACTTCGGGGTGAAATAGTAACGGCAGTGAATTACCACAAACCAACTATCCATTCTCCAAAGAAATATATCGGGGCTTTTTTTAAGGGACAGTCGCGGATAACCACGTAACCATCCTTATCCTAATACATTCTAATTGCTGGTTGGCGAAAATATGTCATATAATGCAACAACAGTTAAATATTTGAATTTAAACAAATAAAACACTAATAAAAAATAATTACATGGTCAAATAGTTAGTCAAACAAGCCAAATTTTATGGTTAAAACCTAATTAATTTTTCAGCGGAGTCGTCATTTCTGTTAGTCGTAAAAATGATTTTTTAAAAGAAAAAATTGGTTTAAAATGAAACTAATTTAAGAAAAAACTAATTTTTTAAAGAAAAAGAAATCAGAGTCGTCACTTAATTTTTTAAAGAAATCAAGAAAACTTAAAATAATTTTAAGACCCTAACAGAAAAAGTTCTAAAATTTCAAAGAAATGGGTAAGATTATTATTACTATTTTAAGAAGTTATTAGCACTTAAAATAGCTACTAACATGCAGTTAACCGATGATTTGAAAATTAGTTGACTAACTTTGAAAATAAAAAATATATATTCAAAGACTTTGAGAAATTTTGACAATATTCATTTGAATTACTTTGAAATATGAATAATAATAATAATAACAATAACAATAATAATAATAATAATAATAATAATAATAATAATAATAATAATAATAATAATAAAAGGTTGAATTATTTAAGACCATCAGATTAAATTGGAAGGTCAAGATTTGAACTAAAGAAGCACAATCCTTATACTTCCTACGTGGCACATGCGGATTGACTGATTTTGAGGGGGTTGGATTGCCATGTTTTTTTCCCCCTAAGTAGACTTTTCAAAATATAACGAAATTATTTATTAAATAGCCACAGTTAAACAAATTGAAATAGTTATTTTGCAAGATTAATTTTTTTGACAAAATTAATCATTCTAAAATAAAATTAGCATGGATTAATAATAAAATTAATTGGTTAAGCTTCCCATTTCGAGTAATGTATGAAAAATACCTATTTTGGTGATAAAAATTATTATTTGATCAGAAATTGATTTAGCACTTTTAAATGATGCTCATTTGCTAGAAGCTTCTCAAAACGATAAAAGCAAATTGTACACACTTGTATACGTATTTTATTTAGTTTCTATAAGAGATAATATCCGTAAACTAAACAACCGAATGAAAAAATGAGAGGTTTATTACTAATAAAAAGATAACAACGACAACAACACTAATGTAAAAATAGTGGTAGTACTAAAATATTTCATACTTCATGAAAATTTTATCATCTTTCAATAAGACTTTTTTTTTTGTTTTTAAAAAAAAGATTAACTAATTGAACATGGAAAGCCAAAACTAAAAATTTAAATTTAAAATTATTAGAGAGGCAAAATCGAAAAAAATATAATAATAATAAAAAATAAAAAATAAAAAATAAAAATGAATGATTACTTTGTATGATTAAGTTATTCACAAAAATTAATCATTTTAAAATGAAATTAGTATGGAATAATTAGTTAAGCTTCTTCATATGAAAATATTATTTGTAACAACGAAGAATTTAACCAAGAATTGTTTTAATACTTAAAAAATATTTGTTTTTTATAAATTTCTTTTTTCAAATAAAATATTAAAGCAAGTAGTAAATACTTATTTTATTTTTCTTTTAAAAAATGTTTATCTTTGTAAGAAATGATATCCATAAAATGATTTGTCGAATAAAAAAATAAAAAAAATGTATTAAAATAATAGTAATAATGAAAATAGTTATAAAAATAGCAGTAATAGTAAAAATGTTTTGTAAAATTATTATTTTATTTTATTTTATTTTATTTTTAAAAAGAAACGATTCTTTTTTTCAAGGATACTTAGCTAATTAAATACTGAGAGTCAAAATTGGGTGTCAACACTAATAACTAATTCTTTATGGGTATCTTCTACTATCACTGCATTGCGTGAAATATGTTGGGAATTTGTTGATTGTTTATCTATTGATACACGGGCTTTATCTATTGATACATGGCCTCCTACTAATAATTGAGGTTATAATATGTTTATTACATTAAAATTTTCTAAACTATGGCATCTTGAAACACTTGAAAATGTTATGAATATTATGAATTTTAAATAGTCTTCATGACATCCAAATTCGGGTTTTGCAAGTATGATGATGGGTTGTTTGAATGACTTCTTAAATTGTTTTAATTTACCCCCCTCATGTTCATTACTCTTGAATTCTATGATTTTCAGCTTAAATATATATATCCACCATGTTTTGACTAAGTTATATGACAAATCTCTTATTTGATGAAGGCTTTATGGTAAGACATGTGATTTATGAATATTGTTAATGTTGAAAGGAAATTAAGCATGCTGTGAGCTCATGAGAATATTATGAAGCCCTTTATTTGATATTATGATGTGATGGTTTGATAAGCTAGTTTATGATATTCAAAGGTATAAATGTTGTCATACCATTAGATACTATGAAGTTGAGGATTGTATGAGATGAATTTCATGTTTTCATGTCCATGTTTTAAAGTTGATATTTAAGATTGTGATAGGTTGTTTAAGAATAATTTAAATTGATGATATTCACTATATGTCTTGAGGTATGATTTCTAAATAAGAATGAAGGCTTATGAGATATTCTATATTTATTATTGGCTTTTGAAATGTTTCCTATGAATAAATATTGATGGTAGAGGATCTCCCATCTAGTTAATAATGAATGTCTTATGGTGGAGGATCTCTCATCTAAGGAATGATTAAGGAGCTATCTTATGACTTTGACTTAATGATATCAATTGGTTGAGGATTGAATAATTTTCCCTCTCACATGACTTGGATGATTTTAATGATATGATTCTATGACTTATGATCTTCTACTCTTGTGAGAGCACTACCTAGCATCGAGTGGAGTATAAGTGTATACCCAAGTCCCAAAACTTTGTTCCACCAAGGTGAAAGGATTAGAGGCTATTACCCAAATCCCTAAGAGGTGACTATACTAAAGATAAGGTCTTGAGGTGAGTACTCGAGTTGAAGAACTAGAGGCGAGTACCTAATTCAAATATGGCTTAGTGGATCCACTTAGGCATTAGGAGGTTCACCTTGGCAGAGTGACTTCCCCCTTTCTTCTGATGTAGGAGAAATATCGGGACTCCATGGATTAGCTCACATGGTTTATATTGGTTATCATCTCTCTCACTATGTTTTATGAGCTCTACAAAGCTTTATGACATATGTCAATCTTGATCTATGGTTCTCTTATGCTCATGTCCCCCTCATGTCCCTAAGATATTCCCTTATGATGGTTCCTTCTTATTATGTCCAAATATGCTTACTACTTTGGATGGTGTTTCGAATTCATATAACTCATCATTTTACAAACTCAAATGATTTCCACACATATTTTTATGGTCCCTTAATTTTACTAATGGTGTTACTCATAAAGGCATATGAATCTCTCTTTTCAAATATACATGGTGTTCTTCTTTATGATTATTAATGGTTCACTTATAGTAAGATGGTCCTTTCCTTGAATTAGATGGTTTGTTGTTCCTAAAAGATATTTTGACTTTACTTATGCCTGATGAGCTATGTTCCTTATTATTACAAGTTTAAGTGTTTTATCGTAAAATCGATCAAGTGTGCATTCCTTTCTTTTCATATATACTATCCTATGTTACATGA
Source organism: Solanum ossicruentum (assembly GCA_025774065.1). NCBI lineage: Eukaryota > Viridiplantae > Streptophyta > Magnoliopsida > Solanales > Solanaceae > Solanum > Solanum ossicruentum. The sequence continues at coordinate 7,832 of JAOTQR010034897.1, read as the reverse complement.
CTTAAGAAATGTTTTAAATGATTATATTGTTGCTATTTTATGGTTTATGCTTTGTTGCATTGTATCCCCACATACTAATACATTTATAGTACTAACACATATTTTTTGTCTATATGAGCTAACCATTGTAGGGTCCAGACCGCTTAATAATCCTCCTCCACATGGCCATTTGGCTTGCTTGAAGATTGCTATTGTGAGTCCTCCATTTCGGGGACAACAACTATTTTATTTTCATGTTATATTAAAGACTTAGTAACCTTTGAACATATACTTTTGAGGGTGAGCCTATGAGATGTCTTGGCCCCTATCCCATTCATATTAGAGGTGTTGTTAGATATATGTGATGAGCTTGACTCCAATGATAGTTATGCATATGTTATGAAGACTTCCCTTAATCCTTATTCTCCCTTCTATGCTTGTTGCATATTGATGATGAGATGGAAGTCCCAGGTCCCTATCCTCCCCATAGCGTGAATCATACTTACCTACACCTTAGACTTTATTTGTAATGTGATTCCTGAAAATACCTTTCCCCCATCTATTCCTATAACGCCAGTCATAAGCCAACATTTCCCATAAAGTTATTTGTTGAATGCTTGTTTCAATATTCTGTAACTAAGGATGTGCAAACGATATCCTAAGAGGCCTATTTGGGTTGCCAGTGAGTTTCTCATTCACCATATCACTTCTAGGCCCAAGGATTGGGTTATGAAAAACTTGGTATCAGAACATTAGCTTTGTAAATGGTCCTTAGAAATCCAACACATCATGTGTAGTAGAGTCTTGTTCATGGTTGTAAAGTGCGCCACAACTATAAATAAGAGGTTGTGGGGTGTTTTAAGAAGTGATTCACTTCATCATAATCCATGTCGTGCTTTATACTTTAATTAAGGGTTCCTCTCTTTAATAGATGGTCTTATACACTTCTAGATTATGTCACTCAATAGAATGACATAAAGAGCTCCTACACCCGAGAATGATTTGGCCCCTCCGATTCTTTAAGCTCCCCAAAGAAGGGGTCACCCGTGCTGATATCAGAATGTCAGTGCTTTGTTGGCACAAGCAAGTACTAACCAAATGAACCAAGGAGACCAATCTTCTCATGTTCCTTCTCCGATCTCAAGGGTGATAGACTTTACAAGGATTAATCCTCCATAGTTTCATGGCTCCAAAGTTGACGAAGATCCCCAAGAGTTCATTGAAGAAGTGTACAAAGTGCTTGCTATTAAGGGGTTGCGTTCGGAGGAGAAACAAGCATCAACTCAAGGGCCTTGCTTAAATTTGTTTGCACAATAGAACCTTGAGAGGGGAAATGATGAGCCTATCCGATGGGAGGAATTCAAGGCCGCCTTCCTTAACTAGTTCTTTTCTATTGAATTAAAGGAGGCAAAGACGATGGAGTTCATGTATCTTAATCAAGGGTCTATGAGTATGAGGGAGTGTTCCCTTAAGTTCAGCAAGCTCTCAAAATATGCTCCTCACTTGGGTGCTGACACTAAGGCAAAGATGAACAAGTTTGTGTCAGGGATATCTGACTTGGTTAATGAAGAATGTTGCACCGCTATGTTTATTTGTGTAATGGATTTGTCTTGGATCATGACTTATGCCGAGCAACTCGAAGGACACAAGCTTAGGAAGAGAAGGAGAAGGGAGTTCAACGAGGCCCAGATTGAGGATAGGTCATCTTTTGATATTGCTTTTAGGCCTAAGTTTCACAAGGATGGAGTGACGAGCCCCAAGTATCGAGGTGAGAATGTTGGTGGTCAAACTCTTCCTACATTCAACAAGTATGGAAGGTACTATATGAGAGATTGTTTATCCGGTTCTAGTGTATGTTTTGGGTGTGGTACGATGGATCATAAGTTGAGGCATTGGCCATAGGTCCCTAAGAATTATAAGGATAATCATCGAAGATCTCAACCATACCCCTCTAAGGGTCCCTAGACTTAGAATGGTGTTTCACCTAGTACGTTATGAATTCTCCTTATGTGATAAAACATATGGTGTAGATTGGCTTCATGTCCAAGGCTTTATGGTTGATGTTTAGGCGTAAGTGGTTGAGTTAGATGTTGGTGGAAGGGGTAGATTCATGTTAAAACCTCATGAATCAATTAGTTTATACTTGTCTTGTTTTTTGATTGTGCATGCATGTTCATGGAGTAGGATTTAATTGATGTCCCATGTGCAATTTAGTGAATATGTTACTTGTGCTTTTGAAATGACGTTCATTGCTAAGAACTTTGAAATTTTCATGAAAAAATGTTTCAATTCTCTTATTGCATTTGTGATGTGTTGGTAAATGTTACTCCACTCAATATGTGCAAGCTTTATTCACGTCCCCAAGGGAGGATATTCTAACACCCCTCAACATAGCTCAAAAAAACCTTTGATGCATTTTTTTAAAAATATCTTTAAATCTGTGTAGAATTTTGCAAATTGTACTTAATTTTCTTGTTCAGAGGGTAAAATTGAGTGGGAAAATGGTTACCTAGAAGGTATAGGTTGCTCATGTCAAAAAATTAACTTTTTTGATAGAATTGCACAAACCAATAGTGTCTGCAACAAGTCCGCATTGCGGACTTGCCACGTCATAGGTCACAAATTCTCCAAAAAGATTCTTTTGTTTAGCTGAGGGCATTTGAGCAATAACCCAATGCCCATATAGACGAGAATTTTGCATTTTTTAAGCCATTTCAAGCCCTAGAACCCTCTAAAATACTCTCACATTCCTCTCTAATCTTCAACAAATCTTCCATTCTATCTCAAGCTTTTCGAAAACTCTTGTTGGAATTCAAGAAACCAAGTGAAGCCCAAGTATTCCTCAATTTGCTTTTAATAAAATCTCAAGTTTAAGGTATGTGGGTCTTCCATCTATGGATCCTTCCACCATGGACCCCTAAAACAATTTTTATCAAATTTCTTGATTCTAATAACTAATTCTTTATGGGTATGTTCTACTATCACTACATTGCAAGAAATATGTTGGAAATTTTGTGGTTGTTGATCTATTGATACATGGGCTCCTACTCGTGATTAAGGTTATGATATGTATAAAATTTTAAGCTATGACCTCTTGAAAGACTTGAAAATATTATGAATTTTAAATGGTTTTTATGACATCCAAATTGGGGTTTTGCACATATGATGTTGGATTGTTTGAATGACTTCTTAAATAACTTTAATTTACCCCTCTCATTTTCCTTAGACTTGAATTCTAGGATTTTAAGCTTAAATTCATATATCAACCATATCTTGACTGAGTTATGTGACAAATCTCTTATTTGATTAGGTCTTTATGGTAAAACATGTGATTTATGAATGTTGATAATGTTGAAGGGAAATTGAGCGTCTATCAGCTCAAGAGAATGTTATGAAGCCCTTTATTTGATATTATGATGTGATTGTTTGATGAGAGAGATTATGATTCTCAATGCTATAAATGTTGTTGTAACACCCCACACCTTACAATACTAGTACAATTCAAATGAATCATGACATGGCTTAGTCAAATTAGCGCCAATTTTTAAAAGTTCTTGAATCTCGTGTTAATGGGCTATATGTGCGTCTAACGCTTAAGAGGGTCAAGTGTGTACATGTTTTGTGTCGAATTGAGATGATAATAGCCTTAAATGAAGTGAGAGAATTTAGGTGCTTGTAGGACTTAGGAAGCTAGCAGGTGAGTCACCTACTTGCTTAGCTTAAATTTGCTAGCTAAACGAAGACAAGGCTCGACATCGAATTTTTCCAAGTTCGAATATGAATAAAGTACGTGTTAAGGGTGTAACTTTGGCCCATGTTTTAGCATCATAAGTAGGCTACATTTTCAGCTCAAAAAGTATAACAAAAACGGCCCAAAGACATCAAAATATACTTAACAAATTGGGCGAAAAACTAAGTGAAGAGGAAATTGGAAAATAGGCAGCCTAAGCCCATCAACTTGGAGACCCATTTAGGCCCAAGTTTGAGGGCCAAGATTGTGGATAAGCAACTTGATAATGTGTGGTATAAGATGTTCAAAAGGTCGAGAGAAGGTCGGCATAAGAGCTCTTTATAAAGGGCTCCAAAGCAGCTCCACAAGTCATTGTTCACTTGAACTCACAAAAAAAAAACAGATTTGTCTTCAAAATTCTCTCAACATTTCTTCACCTAGTAAAGCAGCTAAACAACTCTCATAGGGTTCTTGGAGAAGCCCTACACCTTGAAGTAAGTGGTAAGTAAGTTTATACATGTGTTTAATATGGTTTCTTATGAAAAAATAAGAAGGATATGCTAGTATGTTTGTGCTGGAAAATCTGGACAGATTCTATTTTGAAAGTTGCTACATATTTTCCTTTTGTTTTAGTGACTTCTCTATGGTTTGTGGGTTGTATTATGAAGAGTATTTGATGTTCTTAACATGGTTTGAGTTAGAAACATCACCCTAAGGTTGTTGCCCTGATTTTGGTTTCATTTAATAAGCGCGTTTTATTGGGTTATCTTAAGTGTCATGTTGATTGAAACTTGCGGCCTGTTGTATATAAGTCTATTAGCCCACATCCTTCATGAATTCTTAAGTGTTATTATAAGACTGTTTTTGGTCTGTTTATATGCATAAATGTTACTGTAATAGTTTGGTTAGATTTGGAATAAGTTTGGAGTTGTCGACGTTGAAATGTAGCGAAGGAAGGTAACGTTATCCTGTCCATTTTTAGGTTGTGTGGAATTGTTACATGTTGTTCTTTGTGGGCTGTTGTAACACTATCAAGAGTCTTAAACAAGATGTATATGACATGTACATGAGAATGGTTGTTCGAAAATATGGTTATAGGCGAAAAGGTTGAAGAAACGCCTTGACGTCGCTATTTAAATGCTTGCTGCCCGTGTGTTGTTTTATTATATAATTGGGCTTCCAAGGTGTGTCTACTGGCTGCTAATGCTAGTTTTATCCCTTATGATGTTGTAGATAAGTTTTTGGAGGAAGGGAAGGGTATTTTGAGGTAGCAACAAGGTCAGACAATGAGGTATGTAAGGCTACTTGATTTCGTATCACTTGGCATGAAGCATAGATTCCTCCTTGGTACATAAAGGCATTTCCCAACTCCGACACAACTATTAACCGTGTCTCCATTCTTTGACATGTTCACATGCTTCCATACATAGTCACTTTCAAATTTGCATACATGCCTGTATACCAAGTTACCTGAGTTCTTGTTACTAGATAAAGTTCACGAGTTGTTTCATTTCATACGCATTTTATTATTTGTGTAACATACTCTTTTTCATTGTCATAATTTCTTATATGATTATCTACATGTCATATGCTACATATACAGTCCTACAGTTTCAATATTGTGACCACCAAAAGAATCATCTCAAAGGTAATTGAAAGATCTAGTATACAATTTTTGATAGGTGGTAGCTCGAGGGGTGGAAGTAACACCTAGCCAGGGACAATCCTATCATGGGGGGTAGGAAGAACCTAGCCAGGGAAAAGCCCAATACAGTTCACCACTGATCAGTTGGTCATTTGTTTTAAAACTGTCCACAGACTTTAAAGTAAAGGTAAAGTAAAATAAGGAACATAAAGTACATGATCCCATAGTATAACTAAAGGTGGTCTCTTATGTTACACCAATGTACAGTTTCATTTGAGTTGTTACTTGATATACAGTATATCCTACCTTACATACTCAGTACATTATCTCGTACTGACGTCCCTTATGGGGGACCTGCATTTCATGCTGCAGGTACAGGTGCTAGTAGATCTCCCCAGTAGGAGTACAGGACATTCAGCTGTGGTTACCAAGCTCCAGGTTGCTTCGGGGCTTTGTGTATGTCTAGAGCTTATATGTTTATATTATATAGCTAGTTGAGGCGAGGCTTGTCCCTACCCTTGTTAGATACTTTCTCTTATCTAGAGGCTTTGAAGACTATGTAAAGTAAAGTGTGGTCATGTCTCGTACTTTAAATACCGTGGCCCCAACGACCTAGTCATATACATTTCCTTTTGATTTGTTATCACTGTTTATCTTCCTAAATGCATGTCAAATGGTGAAACCCCTTATAGTATGTATAGAAAGCTCATAGATACAAGTTAGTTCTCCCGAGCCTTATTGGCAACGGGTGCCAGTCCACCCTAACGGGACTTTGGGGTGTGACAGAAGTGGTATCAGAGCGTGTCATCCTAGGGAGTCTACAAAGCCATGTCTATATAGAATCTTATTTGTCAATGCGTTGTGTACCACATTTATAAGTAGGAGGCTATGTGGCATTTAGTAGTTGTTACTTTGTTTCCATTCTTTAGATCGTGCCATAAAGTCAAGTTTAATAGGTGCATTATGTCTAATTTCTGAATTGTTTTGTACAACAAGTATGCCAGAAACAAGGCAGAATAAAGTTAGAGGGAAAGGAATAGAAGTGGTGGTTGGTATTTCCAGCCAGGTGAGACAACAAGATAAGGTTCGAGAGGAGTCATTGTCACAGACATCTCCAACTCCTCCAATTCCTGATGAACCCGAGAGTGGTGGAATTCCCCTAGAACCACCTATTGATGCTACCATGCAGGATCTGAGAAATGCGGTCCAACTATTGACCCGTATAGTTGCTGGTCAAGGTCAAAGGCAGGAAGGTCCAGTTATGGGTACAAGTGTTACAAATAGGGCAGCTGACATAAGGATGCGTGATTTTCTTAATTTGGATCCTCCATCCTTCATTGGGTCAGATCCCAATGAAGACTCCCAGGATTTTATTGATCAGATTCGGCGTACTTTAAATGTTATGCATGTGAGTGGTACAGAAGCTGTCGAGTTTGCGACCTATAGGCTGAAGGGTGTGGCTATATTGTTGTATAAAGCTTGGAAACAATCTAAGGGTATAAATGCACCTCCAACTACCTGGAAAGAATTCAAAGAGGCAAATCTTGACCATTACTTGCCATTAGAGATCCAAGAGGCCCGTGCAGATCAGTTCCTGAATCTCCACCAAGGGAATATGAGTGTGAGGGAGTATAGCCTTCAATTTAATTCCCTGGAAAGGTATGATCCTAATGTAGTTGCTACAATGGCAAAGAGAGTTCACCGATATGTAGATAGGTTGCATATGTATCTGGTCAGAGACTGCACTATTGCTTCCTTGAATAAAGATATGGATATAGCAAGAATGCAGGCATTTGTGCAAAAATTAGAGGATCAGAGGCACAGGAGAAGGATACAAGAGTTGGAGAGGGGACAAGCCAAAAGAGCCAGATCTATAGGGAAGTTTACACCACCCCAAAGTGATCTCAAGCCTCAGTTTTCTAATAGACCTCCTAGGCCATCATCCTTCTATTCTACAACCAGTGCTCCACCACAACTTCAAGGGTCTAGAAGTAATCAGTTTGGTCAACAAGGTGAGGCACAAGGTACACAGACAATAGGATATTCAGCAGCACAACAAATGATATCTAGGCAACCTTGTAAACAGTGTGGAAGGAGTCATCGGAGTATATGACATGTCAGAACAGATGTTTGTTATTGGTGTGGTGCACCAGGGCACATGATAAGAGATTGCCCGAGGAGACGTATAGGTGGTATAGCACAATCTACTGGGTCAGCTGTTGTATCATCATCATCAATTCCTGGAGCAGGTAGGGTCATCAAGAACCTATGGGTCGTGGTAGAGGTGTTAGAAGGGTAGCTAGCTCTAGCGAGGTCCAGAATCGCACTTATGCACTGGGGAGTCGGCAGAATTTGGAAGCTTCACCTGATGTGGTCATAGGTACATTGTGCATCTTTTCAAATAATGTATATGCATTAATTGACCCTAGTTCTACACTATCATACATCACTCCACTAGTTGCTGGGAAGCTTAAGAGA